>JANHGN010024255.1:61003-75343 GCA_024605025.1 Megaceryle maxima
ATAATTCACTGACACTGTAACACTGCTTCTTTTTATGCAGTGACAGTAACATACACAGGGAGTCAAAACATTTTCAGGGGAAAACAGTAGCACCTTCAGCACAAGATGAGCAGTGCCACTTAGGGCTTTACATGTATTTTATAAATGATGATCTGTGCTCTCTGAGACTCTGTGCCTCCAACTCCATAGAAGGGTGCAAGGGAAAGAAATTACTCCAGTATATCTGGATTTCTTTTCCTCATTAAATTACCCAGGCCTTGTATTCTCAACAGTGAATGTTCTCTGAGTGCCAGCTTTTGGAGCAGGGTCTTTTGCTCTGCACTAGGATAATGGTGATCTGCAGTCAGCCTAAGGCCAACAACTGCAGCAGTAATAGAAAAGAATACTACTAATTAAAAAAACCCAAAGCACACACAGACCAGAAAGGGATAGTAATAAACCCCCCAAACATACACACCCATCCTGCCATGGATTTTACACCATCATCTATTATCATACAAAACAGGTTCAAAATCCCAGCAGGTCAGAACAGCTGCCTGTTGCTACCCACAAATAGACATTTGACTCATGACACCAGATCAAGAGTTAAACACACACAACTTTGTTCCAACCTAATTTGTAATGGACCTATGTCCACACCACAGAAGTGACCACTCTCCCTTTACAGAACTGTCTAGAAGCTTCACAAATGCCCTTTAGATTTAGAAGGTCACTTCTCATACCCAGTTGGTCCTTCCAGGTTTGAATTGTAGCCTACTGGTAACATAAGCATGGGAAAAAGTTACTTTGCACTGCACCACTTCCCATGCTGCTGAGAAATAAAGGCCTTCCTGCCCTAGCCTGGCTTAATGTGGCATTTCAGATAAGCAGTCAGTAAACAAAAACAAACATGGGCAGCAGCCCTGCCAAAACCTGCTGTGAGCACTTACAAATCCAATCAGATAGGGACTGCCAGCATCTCCCAGGAGGTGTGAAGTGAAACTCTGCAAGGCCACTGCGGTTGCACGGCGTGTTGGAATGACCACGTACTGCAAAGAAGAAGGGGAAAGAAAAAAAAGAAAAAAAGAAAAAACAAAACATAAGGAAACTGAAGTAAGAACCTGTCCAGCTGTCTTGTATTGCTCAGTTTAGACCCAGGTCAGGACCAAGTAAACCAGCTCCCCCAGATGTCAGACACAGCCAGTGTCCAGTCCATGGGTGGCGCAAGCAACAGGGGAGTTCAGCTACCCTTCCTGGCTTTCTAGCACTCCTGATGGCAAGTGTTGAGGGAAGAAAGCTCTGTCTGGTCTGCACTCCTCTCAGCAGCACTGAAGGCAGGAGCTTTGCCCACGAGACACTTTGCCATTGCTCCTCAGCATGGATTTCACTTGGCTGATGGGGAGAGTGAAGTTGGACGTTGCCTGCAACACGTAACTCGCTCAGCACCACCAGCCTTCCAAACGAGGACTTTAACCTGGGATATTGTGTTTTTACTATAATAAAGGTATCATTTTGTCTCCTAAACCATGAGGAATTCACGGTAGTATGGAAGGTCACACATTATGTTACTGTTATGGTAGGTCACCCTTTCTCTCCATCTCTAGCCACTTTATATTTTTCTCAAAAATTCGTGTTTCTGCTTGTGAAAAGTGACATAGAAACATTAGGAACATTTTCTATAGCCAAGATACTGTAGTTTGGTCTCCACTCCTCTAATAGGACATGACACGCTCAGCCAGGTCATGCAGAATTGGTCTCACTGCACAGGATCAGTGGAAAACACAAATTACTTGCCCATTAAGGGAGCAGAGCTCACAGAAAACAGCCCTTACCATGGAAGGGGATGAAAGATTAAAAAAGAAAAAAAAAACCCAAACAACAAACCTCTGTCCTGTGGAATGACCATAATTTTACAACACACATTTAGGAGGGGAAAAAATGTAATCATCTCCTGCATAAAGCTTGTGCAAGAAGCTGGATAAGAACATCTGTATCAAGTCCACACATCCTGGTTTACAAATTGATCCTGTCTTGATTTAAAGGCTGTAAGTAATGAAGAATTCAACAGATCTCTAAATCCAAGTGAGCTTTGCTTCCACTTCTAAGCACTGAATCTTACTCTGCCCTTTTCTGTTGCTCTCAAGAGCTATTTGCCCTGACAGAAATGACTCTCTTCTTTAGCTGTTTGTAGACCATGATCCCTTTTACTTGTCCACTTTCCCTCTCATAGGCTGCCTTTAGTCTTTTTTTAGAAGGCATCCATCCCTTCCCAGACTCAAACTCATTCTTGTAATCTTTTCCTGAAGTCATTTATTAATTAAATGTGACATTTCAGGACTGGCATATCCCCAGCTAGAGATACACAGAGATCACTGCTCAGAAGTGATGTATCTCAAGGCCTGGGATCTGAAGCATTGCTTCAGTGCTTTACACTTCCTTGGAGGGAAGGGGAGCTGCTCTGTCTGCAGTGGAAAGGGCCATTGAAAGGAAAGAAGAAAAGGAAAAGGAGGAAAAGGAGGAAAAGGAAAAGGAGGAAAAGGAAAAGGAGGAAAAGGAAAAGGAGGAAAAGGAAAAGGAGGAAAAGGAAAAGCATTGAGAAAATCCACACTAGAAGAGCATTGATGCCTGTTTAGAATGAGCATCTTATTCCAAGCAGAGGCAATTATGAATGATGGGCAAAATTAGATTAAATGCTTCTCCTTAGGGTTTTACCATGTGGTCTCAGACTGACCTTCCAGTTCTTTCATTACTGGTTTGACAAGGCTGCAAATGCACCCTGCTAATGCACTTTGATGCCACATATTCAGTGGGTACCCTGTTAAACTCCTGTTGTGCAACAGCAGAGCAAAAGATGATGCGATCCACCTGACTGCAGATGTTAGACACTGTCCTCCTTTGGCATCCAGGAGCTCCGAACAGACTTGAAGGCTCACAGAAATCCCAAGAGGAAAATAAGGTCTAGACTTTATTAGAGACGCAGAAACGTACTGAAGGTCACACTTTGAAACAGCAGGAGAGCTACACAATTCATTATCATTCCCCAAAGACACAGGGTAATGGGCATAACCTGGATAGATTAGGCAGAAAAATAATAATTAAAAAAAAAAAAAAAAAAAAAAAAGCAAAAGGGAGTGATTGTTCTTCCTCCCACCTGGCCCCAGTTCACAGAGGTGCGATGGAGACGGATTCTGCAAGAGCTGTTTGAGAAAGGGCATCTGAGGAGATAATTCTAGAGACCACAGTTGTGTATATCTGTGAAACAGGGAATTATAAACTTAAAATTAAAATATTTTTCTCTCTATAAAGTTTATGTTAACAAATCTGGAGAAGAAAGCCTGCCTGGCTTCATATTCTAACCCTTTTCTTAGCAAAACAACAAAGGAAATGGTGAATTTATTTCAAACCTACCATTTCTAGGGAGTGGCAGCAAATTGGTGCCAACTGGAGACAGAACTTTGAATACCTGCATCATGCGTGTGTGCATATGCATATTACACACATGAATACACACCCACACATATATCACACTTAATTTTGCACGTGTACCTGTATTATGCATACAGAGAGCTCTGCAAGTAGCAATACAATTTCCAGCAAGTTCACACTTTGCCCAGCTACAGAACTTATTGATGGTTGAAACCATCAATATGGTTTGGCCCTGTAAAGTGCTAAAGCTCAGTAAATTTAGTCTGGAATTCAAGTGACAAACACCCTCCCCCCTCCCCAAACCAAAACTCCAACATGTGACAAGCAAAGGAACATGAGATTTTTCCTCCTCCTCTAGAAAGATACTGGAAAGAAAAAGGAAAAAAAAAAAAAAAGGCTTAAAGCAGCATCTCCAAAACACCAAACCACTCCAGCCTAGACTTGCTTCAAAACCATTTCATTCTGATGGAGAGGAAGTAGTTGGTAGTGAACATTATCTGCAATTCTAGGAAGACAGCAGTAAATTACAGCTCTAAATGGGCATTTTGATACTAAAATAGACCTAAATTCAAACCATACAGGGTCTGGTCTGACCATCCCACAGAAACTGGAGGTGGGAGAGCCAGAGCAGCCAAGGGCGGAAGTCCGTGGGCTCACCCTGGCTCATCTCTGACTCCAGGTTCAGAGGCAGGCAGCACAGAGGATGGGCAGGGAGGCTGACCAAGCAGCTTTGGCAAACCTCTGCTCTTTAAATAGAGGTTTAGAAAAGGCCACGGTTTAGTGCTGACATCCCCTTCCTGTGGCAAAACCAGCAGCTGATGGCTTGAAATAAGCCAACCAGGAAAGCCAAGGAGAGATCATCCTTCTCCCAGTAAAAGGCCACATGCCAAAGAGGTAAGTTCTGGTGTTTATGTCTGATCTTTAAGAGAAAAATCTACTCTCTAAAACACTCTGCTGCCCTTTCTGGGTCAGACAGAAATCTTCAAGACAATACCTACTTCTTCCAGCACTAAAGGCAAAGCAAACACATGGTAACACTGTTCTGGCCACTGACAGAGCCTGGAAACAGTCCAGGTGTTCCTGGTGTACCTACTGCTCAGAAAGGCAAAGGCTGGGATCCAGAGAAGCCAGCCTGAGAGAGACCCTTCACCCAAGCTCAGCTGACAATGCCTAAGGAAATACTTTTAAATGCAGTAAAAGGAGGCTGGACAAGGGGTGATGGTTTTAAACTAGAAGAAGGTAGATTCAGACTGGAGAGAAGGAAGATGTTTTTTGCAGTGCAGGTGGTGAGAGCCTGGCCCAGGCTGCCCAAAGAGGTGGTCACTGCCCCATCCCTGGCACCATTGCAGGTGAGGTTGTCCGAGGCTCTGAGCACCCTGCTCTGGTTGCAGATGCCCCTGCTCTCTGCAAGGGGTTGGACTGGATGAGCTTTAAAGGTCCCTTCCTACCCAAACTAATCTGTGACTCTGTGACCTGCTCTCCAAACCACAGCAGACCACAGAGCAGAACATATCCACCTCTAGCCCTTGGTCTACAGAAGAACTGCAGAAGAACCTCCTGGCCCACCCTTCCCAGTCAGAGCTGTGTAACCCTCATTCAAAGACACTCCTCACCTTGCCTTAAAACCCAAACCCCAGCACTCAGATCTCTGATGTGTGGTGGCACACTGAGAGAAGCAACAATGAGAGCTTCTGGTAAAGCTATTTATCTTTGGCTGTAAAAATAGGGCAGTATTTTATACTACATAAATAATTGGGGTTTTATTTATAGGGAAGGAAAGCAGGACAAAAGCAATATTGCTCTGTGCCTATAGCACAGCTGAGCACCAGTTCACGCCTGTTTCAAGCCTACTGGAAGACTTTGACTCTACAGCAAAAGATTAAAGCAGCTCCTCCATGGTAGCTCATGAACATTTAAAAAGGACTAATGTTTTAAAAGATAAAAAGAAATACGCAGAGCATTTATTCTTTTTTTTTTGCATGAGTGTCAGGACTTTGCATAAAACGGGGCATGGCTTTTCTCAGCAAAGACCTGAAGAGATTGTGGTCACAATAGCTGAGGCTCTTTAAATTGCCTACTGGCTCTGACACAGAAATGCCACCAAGCCTCTGTCCATCATCTTTATTTTTAACGTGGAGGACAAAACCCCACTATTAGAACCAGGTTCCACAAAGTCCCAAGCACTCGACAGGTCTCAGAGCGTTACACACTTCCCTGCTCCACCAAAGCTCATTCATTACTGCTGTTACAAGGCAGTTTTAATGTTACTTTGGGGTTCTGGTAATTTTGAGGTAAATTTGCAAAGATGGCTGATAAAATCTGTTTCATAATTAGCATGCTCCATAAGAAGTAACCCCCTCTTCCCTGAGCACCATCTGAGCATGAGCCTGGAGGACATTTGGAGAGTTGTGCTCAGGAGAATAAGGCCTGTTTTGTACAAATTTGCATTTGGAAAACAAAACAAAAAGATCAGCCTTGGAAAAGCTCAGGCGGTGCCGTGCACTCCTCAGTGCTGATGGTTTAGCAGACCCAGCACCCAGCACCTTTTACTGCAGACAGTTTGAGGTGCCGCACGTCGACCCTTCCGCCGGCAACAGCAGGAGCTGCAATGGAAGCACAAAGCTACAAAGAGCTGACAATTAAATCTGAAGATAATCAGTAAATATCCCTGTTTTGCCAAGGACGTTAAAGTTGCCAAGCCTCTGAAGATGCCTACCCGCTTCCCCAACAGGGCTCTGAAGCAGTTATGAGGTCTGTAAATCTTGGGAGAGCCATGATAAATCATTTGGGATGCAGTTTCCAAAAAGCCTTACTTCTGGCATAATGGAATAGTGGGAAGAGTGTTCAGCCAGCACTGAGAGCTTTTTATCCATGAAAAGAGGGTAATATTTATGTATATGATGCAAGTGTTGTTAAGCTTACACTAATAATGCTTTTAAACTGCTTACCAGCCCCAGGCAAGAACAGACACACTTCTGATTACACCAAATAAATAGTAATCAGTAGAAATTAATTTGCCAAACATTTAAAGAGCATCTCACTAAAGCACATCCACACCTTTCTCTGGCTAGGATTTCTTGCCCGGCTGTCTGTCAAACAGGGTTATAGCCCCTGGCTCCCATCTATTGCCTGACTAAACATCCTCTCAAACCCCTCGTGTAATACAAATGCACTTCAGCCCATCTGTTTCCAGGCCTGCATTGGTCTAGGTGGATGTTTACATTTAATGGTATAGCACTTTTACAGTCTACTCGGCTGATAATGCATTAAGCTGGGCAGTGTATGTGACACTCAGTTCATTTTCTAAACAGCTAGCTCAAAGGTGGCATCCATTACCAAAATCCCAAGTTTTAACATGGCTTTAGTCCTGTGTTTTAGGAACTGGAACTAAGAAATTATTCCCAATTATTTCCAGTCATTTCTTATGGAGTTCTTTTGCACTAAAGCAACATAAATAACTGCAGATGCGTTCCTACCAAATGCAACTGACTACAGGTGCTGGTAAGACAGATGGCAAACCCTATAAAAGGTACTGAAAAGCTACAGGATACTGAAGTCACATTGAAATCAACACAAAATATCCCAGTAATTAAAAAGGGACAGTGATGGCATCCTTAGTACACTTGAAATAATAAAGTAGCGGGTTGAAAAATATCCCTTGGGGTTAGCTTGAGACAACATAGGTCAAATTTCATCTCTTTCTGGCACAGATTTTCTGGAGGACCTTGAGCATGACCAGCAGGTGCCCTCCCTCCAGCTGTGCTGTGTTGGCAGCAGAGGTGACTACCACTGCTGGAGGACTGCAGATGTGCTCCACGGCCAAGCCCTTACCTGTTTCAGCCAATGCTATGGATATAAAAGATCTGCTATTTAAGTCCCTCAGCTAATTCTGAGCAGACAGACTTGGAAGCACTCCTGGGAACATCACAGCCAAAGGCAGGACGTGGCACGGAGCTCTGGCAGGAGACAGTAATGAGCAACTACAAATACCCTGCTGTAATTTTTTCCTCAACACAGCTGTCTGTAGACTGCACATCTGTCTAAGTGTTGAGATACCACTTAATGAATGGCGACAGCTCCCTTGAACTCAGCACAAGCTGCAAACCTCTCTAAGTACAGAGGAACCACCTGTTGAGCCCATGCAGAGCCCTCCCACACTGAAGCTGAACTGGTAGGAGGAATGGACCTCGGTAATTAAAGTGATCTAATGCTACCAAGTACACTGATAACCTTTGTTTCTTTGTGCTTTACTCACATCTGAGACATGTGGAATTAACCACCCCACCCAACCTCCCAAAGCGTTCTCTGCACAACTGGGTTAAGGACTGAAATCAGACAACACAGTTATGGCAACTCCAGAGCTACCTGAAACTATAAACACATTTTGAACTTAAATCATAAACAGAACTTAAGCAGAAGCTTGAAGTTCTTTGCTGAATCAATATATCAACACCATTATCTTCACATCTAGGAATACTGAGCCAGGTTGTTTTCTCGTTGATGTTTGCACAAGCAACAAATACAAGTCAAGGGAGTTTTCTATTGATGCCAGACTGATTATATTTTTAGTTCTGTCAACAAGCTGCCGAAAGACCTCGGGCAAGTCCTGTAATAGTTCTGTGCCATAGTTTCTTCCTTTTTCATACAATAAGCAACAAGTAACCTCCCTCACGAGGGGATTTCAACATACAGTAGGTTTGATAGGCTCTGTAAGTCTCTGATGGAGGCATCTACAAAACATGCAAAGCTCTCTAATGAACCTCCAGATTATTTCACATGAAAATCTAACTGCTGAGGTCAGCTTGCTGATTCGGAAGACTTAAAAAGCTCTATGGTGGAGAAAGAATGGAAAACGAGAAGGACATGAGGTGAAAAGTCCCTGACAGTTTCCTCTTGGACAAGGTGGCCATAGTCCAAAAATTCTTTATACTTTCTTTTCCTCTCTCCTCTCCCAGAGGTGGTTTTCTATTGTGTATGTGTTGAATGGTGGGTTTGCTGGAGTTAAGCCAAAGAGAGAGGTACATGGCTGCCCTTGTGGTCAGAGGAGGGAGGGAAGGATTTCCTATCACAGAACAAAGCTGGGTTATTGATAACAAAATCCACTAATAGTGCTGACTATTAAGAAATGCTGGCTGGTTTCTTTGCATGTGGGGCTTTGAACAAGTACTTAAAATTTGGGGAAATTATGGGAATTCAATACTGAATTTCTGGACACCTCCTCTCCCTGATGCTTAGAAAGGAAAAGAGGAATCTTTTTTTCTTTCCCTCTCACTTCCCTTTTCAGCAAGTTTAAAACAAAAAGAATAGAATAGACTGAAGTAGGGTCTAGGCATCTGGAAAAACTTGTGAACTTCAAGTTGTTCTTGCAAGCTGACAAACTGCAGTGGCCACCAGAAGAGAAAGACACTGTTCCAAAGTACACTCACCATTAGTATGTCTGCTGTGATAGCCCAGTTTGAAAACAGAAGAGTTTCTCCGATAAAAATGCAAATCTGTTGTAACAAAACACACAAAAAGGAGAAGATTTATTCACTTGACATTCAAAGGAAAAATAACCTGTCACAAACTTTCCCTCGTTGCTTAGTTGTCTCAAACCTACACGATACACTCCTTGTTACCGCTGTGGTTTATCTTGAATATTTTAAACAACAGACTTTTATCGGAGCTCTAGAGGGTTGGTCTGCAGTTTCCTTAGTATAAACTATGAGCTACAGAGCAGCTAAATAAAGGGCTGACACTTCTGGCTACAGAAGACCATGAGAAGCCAGCAAGAAGAGACAGCCCTAGGCTTCCCTACTTGCATCATTCTCTTCCAAAAAGGCAGTTTGAAAAGGCAGGAAGGCCAGAGCTCCCCAAACACAGCCATTTTCATCACTAGGAATCACCTTATGTGTTCAGCTCTGTAGCAAACCAAGAGAGGATCTCAGCTTGCTATGTGCAATATCCCCTCCCTCCCCTGTTAGCATATTGCTGTCCTTTTTGGGGGGCACACGGGTCTAGGCACTACAAGTGAAGCACTACTTTGGTAGAGAAAAGACAGGATTTAAATATGGGGTTTGCAACATCAATGTCTTACAGTGAAATACAACTCCTGACTCTGTGGAGATGGTCAACAAGATACCTTAAAAGCCCTGGCTATGTAGTGGGATGAGAGCTTCTTTTTGTGGTGGTGAGGTATGAACAGCCACCATGTATCCTTTCCACCTCTGGCACTGCCTCACTCCCATCTCATACTGCCCTCCCAGTTGCACTGGTACAACAGGGCCAGGCAGGGACTCAGAGCAGGAAACAGATGGGGTGAAGAATATTTTGTGGGGGGAAATAGGGGAAGAGGGGATTGTTTTGCTTATTTTTAACACAACCCAGTTCTTTGGAGCAGTTCACTGAACGGTTCTACAAAGAGTTATGGGAGTTGAAGAAATGGAACTTAACAAAAGCAGGAAGGAATTTAACCTGCCCTCATCATAAAATGTTCATCCACCCGAGTCCAATGGAGCAAGGCTGACATGGCTTCACGAGGAACACTGCCTCCATCAAAAAGCTTTTTATTCCTATTTCAATCATGAACCTTTTTTTGCCCAGCTAACCCATTTCTTTTTATGGCATCTAGAGAGAAAACATCACTCCTGGAATCCTTCTTGGTAGAAACACTCATGGATATCACTTTGTGGTGGTCTTCTGAGCTTAGACAGGCTGCTGACAGTCACAGCCACTGCCCCAGTCCCTGCTGCCTCCACGGGCAGTTTGGGGTGGGATTGGCAGCTCTGGCATGATGTGACCACCATGACTTTCTTTCCCACACACCGGTGGAGATTGCCTAAACCCCTCAGACCATCACATCGCTGCCAGGAACAGACTGCTTTATTTAGCAAGTGTTACGCATTGACCTACAGAAAGCTTCCTCTATTTGTTTCTAAAATTGTCTTTGTTTCCCACATATTCTCCCTCCCTATCCCCTCTTTTTGTGACTGGATCTGCTTCCTCTGTGATGGTGTCGGAGCCAGTCACTACAGCCCAGCTGGTCAGCTAGGAAACCTCCTCTTTCCATTTTCCCACTTGATCTTGGCTCTCACTGGAAATGACAACTGCCAAGCTGAGAAGCAGAGACCCAATGAACCAAGGTGCTGAAGCCACCTGTCACGTAGCAAGGACATACCAGAGCCCCAGGTGGGATCATGGGACCCACTCTGAAACGTGTCCTACTACAGCTGCTGTCGCTGGGGTTCTGTGGCTGGCTAGGTTAAACTGAGCTTGGGAAAGATGTAATCACACTTCTGAAGGTGGCATCGACGTGCCCAGCCTGCTCGTACAGCACTGCAAACAGGCAGCTGCCTGCCTTAAGGTTATGTGAGTTACATACACACAACACGCACGTGAATCGTTACAGGCATCAAGTGAGACTTGGCCCCTCCTGCAGGAATTCAGCACAAGTCCTGTAAATAAATCACTGAAATCCTGCACTAGTTTTGAACTGCTGAGTGTGCATTTCACCCCACACGGTTCCATGGAGCACGTGCTTAATACCTGGATACTGGTTAAAGGACAAGAGGAACAAGATGAAGATCCAAAAGTAGGACAAAAGATACTGACATTTTTTAAAGTCTGTCCTTCAGCTGCTAATGGGGATTTACAAAAATGAGTTCATCCCCTGCAAAGGGCAGATGAGGATACGTGGCATTTCTGCTGGAGAGAGACTCCAGGGATGCTTACTGCAAATAGGGCAGCCTCCAGAACAGATCAATAGCTCCTGAGAAAACAGCCACTGTTTTGACTCCTCACACGCTTCTCGAAGCCTCGTTTTACACTGAGATGCCAGCTCTACAGATAGATCCTCTTCTGAATCCAGCTGTGTTGTATATCTCACCATCTGTGTTTGGTGTCCAGCTGTTCATCTGTGTGATAAGCCAACAGAAGTTATGCCCCCCTCAAGTCTTTCTCTTTATGCGATCGGTCAGCAAATTCTGATTCCCCCAAATGGTAGATAAAGTAGGTGTCAGAGTGGTGACACCAGCAGCTCTCCCAGCAAGAGCTAAGCAGGTTATAAACTCCCTCCATGGCCATTTGCAAAGTGTGTATCATCTACATCGTCAGTACTTGGGAGCTCTCTCTGAAATGGTGGGTAGGACTCCCACATGTACATGGATTTGAAGAAAGTCTAACTCCATCTCAGCATTTGGCAATACCAATGCCTCAGAAGTAGATAAGACACCTTAGAATCACAGAATAGAACCTTAGAATGTTTTGGGTTGGAAGGGGTCTTTAGAGCTCATCTGGTCCAAACCCTCCTGCACTGAGCGGGGACATCTTTCCAGATGCTGGCACAGGCTGCCCAGGGAAGCTGTGGATGCCCTGTCACTGGATGCGTTCAAGACCAGGTTGGATGGAGCTTTGAGCAACCTGCTCTAGTGGGAGGTGTCCCTGCCCATGGCAGAGGGATTGGAACAAGAGGATCCTGAAGGTCCCTTCCGACCCAACCCATTCTGTGATTCTATGATCTTTAACTAGATCAGGTTGCTCTGAGGCCCATCCAACCTGCCCTGGAATGTTTCCAATGATAGAGCATCCACAACTTCCCTGGGCAACCTGTTCCAGTGTTTCAACACCCTCAGAGTGAAAAAATTTCTTCCTTCAACACCAACACCACTCACCAGAAAGTCCCTGGAGTTGAGATGAAGATAATATAAAAGCTCTGTGGCAAGGTTTTACCCTGGGATTTCCTGTTTCTGCAAGATCATAAAATGTCTTTGAGGAATTGAAATAGATGTTGGAATTGAGGTAAACAGGAACCTGGAGCTGTGTCAGAAGGAAGGCAAAGCAGAGCATCTCTCTCCAGTCATTTGGAGATTTAAACTAGTGTAAAACCTGCCGTTGAGACGCCCGAGTGGTGTGATGCAATGACGCCATACAGCTAATGGGTTTCAAGAGACAGGTTTGAAAACCAACACTTCAATGTGTACATATTTCAGAAAGAATGAGACCTAAAGATATGCAAATTGCTGTTTTGAGGAGCTGGGCTACAACACACAAATCCACACGCTGCAGGGAAGATGGAATAAGAACTGATGAGGCTATCCAGCCACGCAAGATAGTAAAAGATAGAAACATAAGTGTCTGAGCAGCTAAGCGATACAGGATGCTGGTTTGTTCCACTTTTCCAGCTATTTCTGCCACTGCCAATAATTTACTGGATTAGTGTGAAATGATTGGATAGAAAAAAGGAAATTTGTCTATCTGCTCCGGGTACAGAACTGGAAGAGCAGCTGCTCTCAGGGACCAAAACCACCTGCAAGACAGGATTGAGCAGGGGAGAAAAACTATGTGTGTCCAGGGGAGGAAGAGAGCAGATGACAGCCTGTAAGAGACAAGGGATCATGCTAATAGATATGGAGATCTTTTTTAAAAAAGCCCCCCAAGACCCAAAAGCCAAGAAATTAAAAAGCAAGGACTCTGCTGGAGTAGTGAACACTGCACTTAAGCTGATGCCAGTATCAGCTGACATTAAAAACTCTCACTTTTTAACTGGAGCAGGGAGAGAGATGGTGATCTGGTGGCCACCACAGCTCAGTGTGAGAGAACACCATCTCATGGGAACCCACCTAAATGCTTGGAAGTGGTACTTCTAAGGCTCTGAGACAATGAGGCGTTCAAAACCAGTAACCAGTAGTGAGAGGTTGTGGAGTCCTCTGCAGAGATTCCAAACCCACCTGGACCCTACGCTGCTGGGCCCCCTGCTCTGGTTGACCCTGCTGGATGGAGCAGGGGGGTGGCACCAGATCATGTCCAGAGGTCCCTTCCAAACCCCACGATTCTGTGATTACATCACCCTTTGTAAGTTAAGAATCCTCATTTGTGCAGGGTCAAAACAAAGTGCAGTAACTTGCCCTCTGTCACACGCAGAACCCATGGAGTTCAGATCTCTGACTCCCCAGGCAGGACATTAACCAGGCTCTTCATCTGCTTTCTATGCATCAGGTTTCCAGCAGCAGCAACAGCATATTTAGGGCTCCAGAGAGGCAGCATTACCCACAACAAATGTATGCTTCAGCCTAAAAGCATCAGCAAATAGGCTTATATTCCTCATACCCCCTCCATATGCAGCTATAACTTCCTTTGCAAATCATTGACTCTTTATTAGATTTACTGCTCATGCATAATAAAATGAAGTGTTTCTAAGATGGGTTAAATAATACCATCTATATTTATATTTAAATTTTAAAAAAAAAAGCCCACAACACTAGAAACTGAGAAAAGAAAATATTAAAATGAGACCAATAACCACCTTTTGCTGCATAATTTTTGAAAACAGTGTTTCCAGTGTAGAAAGGGAGGATTTTCATCATAAAGAGATTAAACACCACAAATGAACATGAGAGGAGAAAATCACAGATCTGGCTGCACCAAGAGGTGGAGGGGAGGGGCAGGTGGAGGGAAGCAGCAGATCTCTTCCCTCCGAGATGTCTGACCATGAAGGAGGGTTAACACTTTGCCCACCAGTAACACCCTCTTACAGCTTTTCTGGGGTGATCTTTGCTGAATCAAAGGTTAGTTCTAGACCACGCCACAAACCAGAGGACAATATCTCCTCTGACACTTTCTTCATAGTCAGCGTAAGCATTACTGGTTCTGCCTTAACGTTTTTAAACCTTTTTCTTCTTGTGTTTCATAGAATCACAGGGTGTCAGGGGTTGGAAGGGACCTCTAGGGATCATCGAGTCCAACCCCCCTGCCAAAGCAGGACCACCCAGGGCACGTTGCACAGGAACAGATCCAGATAGATTTTGAAAGTCTCTAGAGAAGGAGACTCCACAACCTCTCTGGGCAGCCTGTTCCAGGCTCTGTCACCCTCACAGTAAATAAATTCCTCCTCATGTTGAGGTGGAACCTTCTATGCTCAAGTTTATACCCATTGTTCCTTGTCCTATTGCTGGGCACTAC
>JANHGN010024255.1:75443-94739 GCA_024605025.1 Megaceryle maxima
GGGCACTACAGAAAAGAGCCTGGCCCCTTCCATTTGACACCCACCCCTCAGATATTTATAGACATTCATAAGATCCCCTCTGAGTCTTCTCTCCAGACTAAACAGCCCCAGTTCCCTCAGTCTTTCTTCAGAGGGGAGATGCTCAAGTCCCTTCATCATCCTCATAGCTCCCCAGTGGACCCTTTCCAGTTTCCCCATAACAAGGGAGCTATTGAAATACTCAAAATAACCATGGCTAGCATAGTGCTAGAAACGGAGAAACGAGGAGCTGTGCTGGTCAACTGTAAATGAATTCTCCTTGCGGGGTGGGGTGTGCACTGCTAAGGGTGGGCTTTCAGCAATTATCCCATGACTCCAGCCACCTCATGCTTTCCCTTCAAGAACTTCTCCCACATCCCAGGCTTCTCTCTCTTACATTGAAAGGGAATCTGGAACCTCTTCAATGTACTGGATTTCTACTCTCTACTGAAAATAAGACTCTAGCTTGAGGCTGGCTTATTAAACTTAGAGTTTTCCTTTTCCCTTTAGTCCATTTGTCTGGATCTGTCTCATGTCTTGATTATAAACACTCAGGGAGGGGCCATATTTTAATCTGCATTTGTGCAGCATCAAGTTCTGTGGGTCCCTGGGCTATGACCTGGACTTTCAGGTGCTGTGGTAATAAGATAACAACAAATTGAAGTTACAAGGTAATTAATGTTGGTCTGCAGCAAGCTACCTAGTTAGGGAAATGAACGGTACTTACAGGGAGTCAAAAGCATGCCCACAGCCAAACTGTACTATAATTTGGTACCACTGCAGCTACAAAACCCTTATTGAAAGGGAGGTGGCCAATTTTCCTGTACCACAACATTAGGCAAGAGCAATGGAGGCATGGCTGGAGGTATGGCTGGAGGTACAGCTAGAACAACCCAAAGGCAGGGAACTGTGGGCTTCCATGCATGCACTAAATCCCCAGCTCTGAGTTCTGATGACACTAAGTGGGGATAAGCATATTGAGATGTCATTATTCCTCCAGGCACATCTAGATAGTGCCAGAATGCCAAGGGGCAAAATGAAGGACATTCACAAGGGGAAAAGCAAGACCAACATCTTAAACTTCCTGCAGAGGACAACGCACACAGTCTTCTAAGGAGTCTGGTAGAGAGAGCAAGAGTGAGACTGGCATATGCAAAGGATTATACTTACATAGGCTCCCACAAGGCTGCTCTTGGCAGCGACGAAGATCAGACAGATGAAGATGGCTGATCCCAGCATGCCAACGGCACAGACAAGAGGATCAGCTCGCTGGGTTTTTAACCGGCACCATTTGGTTGCCCCTGCCCCTGTGATTACACCCAGGAAACCAGTGAAGCATGTGATTGCTCCGAAGATCAAGCTGTGAAAAAAAAAAAAAAGAATAAAAGAGACAGGGGTTCTTTTGCTGGAGTTTTTTCCCAGAAATGGGCAGGGTCTTTGAAAAAAAATAGGGTAAACTGACTCATGGAAATCTGCACATTAGCTTTCCAAATTCAGGGTAAAACAAGCGAGCTCCCCTGCTGAGGGTTTGTGATTTCAGCACTCTTGCCCCACAGTTACAAAAAACACAGCCTATGGAATTCAGGCTGGTACGCAGGCACTGATCAGCATGCAAAGAGCTGTGAAGGGCTCACACTGCTGCTTTGTGTGGAACCGAGCTGCCCATGAAGTGCACTGTGCAGCTAATTACGCACGAACGAAGCCACGTAACAACCTGCAGATGGATCAGGGCCGGGGAAACCAGGGACAGAACAGGCACCAGAAGCTTAAGGGAGAGGAAACCTAACAGGACTCTCAATACCAGTGACTTTCAACATACTTTGACTTTCTAAATCCTTTCAGACCACTTCAAAGAAGCCTTCTTTTGCTGTTAGGTTACACATTTGAAATGTGTTAATTTAAATTTAAAGAGCCAGGAGCTGTCAAGGATTCCACATATTGTATGTGCAGGACTCGGATTAGAGTCTTTGGCAACTCCATAAGAGTAGCTCCAGGGCAGCTCAAAATATAGGTGTCATCAAGGAGTGGAAAACTTCTCTTTGTAAACAGCAGATGGGCAGTCAGACTGGAGCTGTGTTTTCTGCCCACTGCATTTTTGCAGGACAGACTGAGACTGCCCGCTGGGCGCTCTAGTTGATGATACTCCAAACCACTGAGTAGTTTACTTGAGATGGGATTGTGTCAGCTACAGCAAGAAGGTTTTCCTAATGTTAGTGTTCCCTCACAAGCTAAAAAGCAAAAGAGCTGCAAAAGGCAGTTTTCTGTATCTTTTAATCACCTGGAGAAATGTTTTTTTAGCATTTAATGTATTGTGCCATCATGGTAAAGCACAAACCAATGAATTACTTTTCATAGCTTATATACTGCAAGAAATATTATTTCACTAAGACTGGAAAACCAAACCAGGACTCCAGACCAAAGAGCTCTACAGCTCCGCACCGTTCTTCAGCCAAACCCAGCATACACAATAGTACACAGAGCAATGAATCAGAGTGAAGAACACCCTCACACAGAAACAAAACTCCTCAGGGTTAGCCTCTGCAGCCTTTAGGGGAACCAGTCCAAACTCTGAATTACAGCCACCATTGTGGCTACCCAACCTGCCAGCTTATTCTGCTGCTATCACAGATAAGTATGGGTCTTAAGAAACCAAACTCTCAGCTCTCCAAACATCCTCTAAGGCAAAGACAAATGTCTCTTTTCTACTTCTGCACCATAGCCTGGGAACTAAGAAAGAGCTGAGGTCATTGCTCCACGCAATGAAGAAGAGAAATAAAACCTAGTTTACAATCCCAGCATTTCCTATCATTGTTGCAAAGACCTAGAGGAAATTACAGACATTCTAGTAAGTTGACTCTGTGGGACTTGCCTGTTTCCTCTGGTAAATAAGCCCCCACCCCCTTTCCCCCCTGTTTAAAGCAGTGGAGTACGACTCTCACCTGTCTTTGGTGCCGCAGGGCTGTGAGCTGCAGGTCTCCGCTGTCTTCTGCACGACCTGTGCTCTGTGAAGGTAGAGAGGGATCCACATGCCAAGTGCCCCTGTGGCAAAGGAGACAGCTGAGGTGGCCAGAGACGAGAACACGTAACTGCGGCTGTGGAGACACAAGAGGCAAAACCAAGAGAAGGGTTAGTGGGAAAAGCCAAAAAGCAGAAGCTGGTGCAGCCTTTCCCCACACCCACCACTGGCCACTGCCAAGGGGCAGGGGCAATACAAGGTGCAAAGCAATGGAGAACCAGAGGTGTGGAATATTCTTCATATGTGATGCTCCAACGATAATAACATACTTAACTCTTCACAGAGACAATTTTTCATGGGACCATTTCAGAAGACAGTACTTGGTCACTAAGACACAATGTGTGACTTCCAGGCCTTTCATGGTAAGATCACCTGTTTACCTGGATGACCAGTTTCACTTCTCCCTCCCCATCCATGCCACCATATGATTACTACTTGGATAAATCACCAAAAGAAGTAATACAGAAATACTGAATTAACCATCACCGCTTTTCGTAGTCCTTTGATACTGGATGACAATAGCAGGAAGGCATTCTAGCCAGCAGTTCTAAAAATGAAGGACACCACAAGTTTCCCATCAGAATTCCAATGTAACACTGAATTCACAAAAGCAAGTATTTACACATTCCCAGGCAAGCTTCTGGGGAGCCAGTGCAGCCGCTTGAACACTTGTGAGCACCTGATATTTTATGCACATACTCACCCGAGCACAACCAGTGCTCCTGCATTCATTCAGTCACACATGGCTGTATAAACATATACATTTGAACTTGCCACGTAGTGTAAGCTTTTGTGTATTTTCTCCTCTGAAACTGCTCTGGCATTTAACTCTCTTTTCCCCCTCAGCAGAGTAGCTCTTTCAAGGAAGAAGAAGGATCTAAGCATCTGAACAACAGTGGCACAACAATTAATAGAGGAACACAGCGGTTTCTACACTTCAAAAGCCTTGATTTGTCTGAAGTAGGAGCCAAACAAAGCAGACTCTCTCTCAGATCTCAGCCTTGGAAAGATTAAGAGGAAAAATTGGAATCCATCATTGTCACTGTAGTCGACACCTTGTGAAAATCTGACTGGGATTCTCTTTCCTAGGTCCACAGGCTAAACTTCCTGCAACTCTCTGCATGTTGTCACTGTCCAGTCTCAGGGTGCTAAGTTGTACAGGTTACTGGATATCCCAGTCAGGCATTAAAGGCAAAGCATGATTTTTACTGGAGTGCTCTTACTTTCTAATCAGTGCTTTCATGTCTCTTAGCCATGAGGTCTGAGCCTTCAGCTGTGCCCCGAGTTGTTCAACGTTTCCTCTTTTAGCAGCAGGTACAAATATCAAGATGAGCGTCCCTGTTATCATTCCCAGGAGTGGAGATACCTGCAAGAAAGGAAGAGGGAATTAGCACAGGAGTCGGGGTTTGCTTTGACTGGGCAGGAAGAAGCACATTACATTAGTTTCGTTTCAGCGACTCGATTCTTTACAGCCAGACGGAACCTGCGACTACACTGAGGCATCTGCTCCTTCCTTCCTCCCTCTCATTCCCCAGGCTCTCTTATCTCACTCTGGAGAAGTGCAGCTATGAGAATACTCTGATTAAGGCAGTCCAGTCCTCTCTGGTATTAAAGGACCAACATTCATGGAAATACAGTTCTTCGGTGACGTTTAACTCAGTAGATGTTGGAAATCTACTCCCAGATGGGGCAAGAGACCAACTAGTTTCTGGGAGAGTGCAGAAGCCTTTTAAAGGCAATCAGGCCAGGTGAAAGGCTTCTGGATGTTGGGAGGATGCTGGGTCTGAATGTCCTTGCTCGACATGGATCCCTCTTCCAGCTAAGCCACAATGGCTTCCCATTTTCAAGCAGCTACCTCAGATTACCTCAGTGTACAGCAGACCAAGAAACATTGAATATTCAGGCTGGAAGACAGGAAAACAACACAATCAAGGGTTAGGTTTCCCAGTTTCCAATCCTTTCTCCCAAACACTAGACAAAAATACCAAGATCTCACAGTGTTTTGCAAGCTATGGACATGATTCTTGTTTTGACACTGAAATTCCATCATTGTCAGAGTGGAAAATAGCTCAGTTAGGAAAACAGGAACATGGATTTTCACCAAATTATCATCTCTTCTCTACAAGCTATTTTAAAAGTAATTTCCTGTTCAAAAAAAAAAAAAAAAAAAAAAAAAAAAAAAGAAAACCAAAACCCACTTCCAATAATAACCTGAGAATGGCCTTTATATACACAGCAATGTTTCATGTCCAAAGAGGACAAACGCAGAATTCTTCTAGGGAAGGAAAGGCAAGAATATTTCAGAACTGGAAAGTCAGGAAAATCCCTCCTTCCAGGGGTAAATGAAGGCTGATACAGCATCCTTATTACAGCTCAACACGAGACAAAAGAATTGGTAAAAGAAATGGAAATGCTGGGATTTTCTAGGGCCATATAATTTTAAGTCTCTTTGATTTTTATTTAGAAGCTTAATCCCCCAGCAGGACAAGATCAACTGATAGTCAGAAATGCTCCAGTGAAACACAAGACATTGCTGCTGGATCCAGACACAAAGCTGCCACGTGCCAATGTGCCCCTTCTGTCCTCTTCAGCCCACTGAGGTACAGATTATTCCCAACCTCTTCTAGATTTGGAGACCACAGGAGAGCACAGAGACAAGCATCACTCAGGGGTATCTTTCACATCTTGCAAGAGCACAATAATTGCTGCAGGGATGGAAGCTGCTTTACACTGATGTCTGGTAGCTTTCCACGTGTGCTGTTTGACTGCAAAACCCAAGCAATGCTGGCCAAAGCAACCACCACAGACCTGTGCAGCTTGTCAGATGTCCCACAGTTCTGCAGAGTCGGGGAACCATGCATCAATGTGTCATTTAGAGTGGAAATCATGACCTCATGAGAGGCAGAGTCTTGCAGATACTCTGGATTTCTCAGGATAAAAATGGAGAACTCATCTGAAGAGAAAGATGCTGGAGAGGGTTTCTTTGCACAAATCATTTGGGTTTTACACACGAGTTCTCCAATGTGTCCATCTCATTAAAGCCCACAGACCAGAAGGAGGGGCTCTGGGGTTTCTTACTCCTCTCTACTCAAAAGTTAATTTTACTCTCAGGATATTTCTCCTACTGAATGAGGTAGCCATCCTCTTACTACAAAAGCTGTAGGCTTTTCATTTCAGGTTCACAAGTGGAAACAACCCTCCACTTTCCTAGCTGCAGATGACTTGTTCGCAGCAATTTTCCTGGCTTTCCTTACCCTTGCTGGACAGGGAGGGAATGCCTCGTGTCACAAAAGGGCACATTTGCTTGAGATGGGAACCCATGTATTTCATCACCTGCTGTTATAAATGGTGTTGGCCTGAGCTTCATGAGATTCATTGTCTTCATGAAGTGCCAGAGCCAGAGAAATCACCTCACGGGGGTTTGTGCCACCCAGACCGCCAAGGTCAGAAAACAGTTCTGCTGGGCCACTTCCTCTCAGCTCTTTCAAGACATCTCTGTGTGCAGGATCTGTTTGTGCGTATGTGATTGGAGTGTATTATCTTTTCAGCACATTTATCAAGGTCCCAAGAGGTTAAAATAGAAGGAAACCGACTGTCTCAGGGCAGAAAAACAAGCGGAAACTGAAACAAAGTGTTTTTTCCTCAAAGCAGGAAGCCATTCTCAGAGTTACTTGACAGCAGGGGACTGAGAGACTGTGGAGTTGATTTAAGGCCAATGCCTCGTCTTCCCATCCCCATCAAGAAATCATGGTTGACTGATAATAAATTCTTGCTCCCAGGAAGGGAGAAACCCAAATACAATGAGCCCAAACCACATACAATTCCCATTTGCACAGAGAATGCATCTGCTACATACTTTAAATCCCTCGATGTCATTTCCAACCCTTTACCTTCTACATATAACATCAGGTTGAGGAATTGTCTGATAGAACTCTTCCTAACACTGATCAACCAATGCCCCTTGTTATTAAGAGTGGCTTACCCGCAATGCCCAGTGCCAGTCTCCAGCAACCTGCTTCACACTTGACCCAGTGATGTATCCCAAGCCACTGCAAGAAATGCAAAGATGAGAGTCAGTCAGAGCTTTAACGGGGTACCACAGTTACAACAGTTCTTAAACCAAGACAAAAAGAGGCACAGTCAATTGTCTTGTCTTAGGCTCTCTTCTCCTGCAAGAAGAAACGGGGGATGAAGCAGATGGTGGCTAATATGCAACTCTTCCCAGCACTGGTGATCTAAAAATGCCCAAATCTGATGGAAATTTGGACACTGACCTCAACTTTATAGCTGACCTTTCAATCTACAGTGAAAGGAAACAAAGCCTCAAAAAGAATTTATTTCCCAATTTAATTTCTACATCAGGCTTTTCTGTGCACTAATACGAATACTGAATAATTTTATGTTCAAGCTCTCAGTGAAGAAGCACCCTTCAAGGACACACCATATTCCTTTATTTCTTTTTTTTTTCTTTGGCATTTAATAGCACTTGGTTCTAATTACCCATGAAGAGCCCATTTTCCATAAGCTCCTAAGAAAAACTAAGAAGAATAAGCAAGACAGTCTGATGGGAGAGATCAGACCCAAAGCTTGGAAGTCCCCTCTGAAGGTAAAGAGGCAACAGGACCTCCAGTCACATGCTAAGAATTACACTGTGGGAACAAAAAGTGGCTCACAAGAGACTAGATAAAGGTGAACATGGCTACAGTTCTCCCAAAATGAGAGAATGGACGTGAACAGCCTCTTCTCAAAGCTGCTGCATTTGTTGCCAAGATTGCCTTGGCTACAAGTGGCCAGGCCTGACATGGGGCAGCTGTCAGCCTTCACTGGACAGTCTGCTTTGGAGGTTGCCATCTATAATCACCCCAAAACTGGGCTTTTTACACAGACAGGTTCTGAACTCAAACCACAGACCCACACATCTCTTGGATATTGAGGTAAGTCCCAGAATGAGGCACAACAGGTTGAGTATTTGTCATTTCTGGCTAGCAATAGCTCACTGAATTCTTTGTGTAAATACTTGGCAGCCTTGGCCCTCTTGGGAAAATATTCTTTTCCCTAGTTATGGATTTGGCCATCACTTTCTCCTCAAGAGCACAGGGATGTTTGTGAGCTTTATCTCAGGGTTCAGTGCTCTAGCTTGGCAAACACACCACCCTAAACCAGAAGTTTTTCCCTGAGTTGTGGAGGGATAAAACTTCTGTTCATGTCTTCCCTGCTGCAGGTAAACCCACGGTGCACAGGACGGTGCCCAGCTCTGGAACTGGTATGCAGATGATGTGAACCCACCCTGCCTACAACCATTATTAAAAAAAAATAAAATAACAATTAAAAAAAATAATCACAGATTCCCTCCTGTCCCAACAATCAGATACTGCATTGTGCTGATAAGGGAACTCAACTGAAAGAAAAGTGCCAGAGGAAAAAAACTCCTCCAAATCTGAGTGTCTCTTGCTTTCATCAGGCACCTACAGGGCTGGCTGTCCTCCACGGCTCTGCGCTAAGACTGAGCGTGAACGACTGTGACAGTTTCTCTCTCCAGCCTTGTGGTCTACACTTGACTTCACAATTTCTCCTCATCGCTGTTTCAGCAGCAATAGCACTAAAATGGACTGGCCACAGCTATTGCAACTACTGAGTCATCTAAAGCTGGCTTAGCCATGTTTACCAAACTTTGTCAGATTGACCAAATTCAATGTTGGGCAGAATCTGAGCTTAAGCTAAAAATATATTTTGAAGTCAAGATTTCAAATGATGTATGCTATACAGCACACTGCTCTTCAAACCTCTGATATTTATACTGTCATGTAGAAGCAGGCACCCATTTGCTCGCTTGTGAAAAAGCCCAGTGTCTTAAGAGATCTTGATTTCACAGAAACCTGAAAGACTCTGCCTGAGGAAGGACTACACCTCACGTGAATCGAGGCAACGATTCAGAGAACCAATATAACACTATTCAAAGTGATAGTTTAATTTAATCATGCTAAAAATAAAAAGTCAGCTAACATATTTTTATTCTATTTTCACCCCACTGCTATAAAAAAGTAATAAATCCTTCCCATTAATTCCCCAAAGTCACAGATGAACCAGTAACAGGGCAAGTAAAAGATTCCAATTCCTGCAACTAGTCACTGCTCACAATATTTTCCTGTCCAAACCATTCCAACCAAAGGTAGCAGAATTATCAACATTAGCAGCTTCAGATCCATGTGAGCTTATTTCAAGAGAAAAACCAAAATCAGATTCCAGAAGCATTTTGTCACTTACCTGCCAAGAGGAATTGCAAAGTAGAAAACAGACAGCATAAGGGTCCTTGTGTTCTTGGTGAAGAGGTCTCCTATGATGGTTGGTGCAATAGTGGAGTAACTTGCTTCACCGATGCCAACCAAACCTCGTGAGAGCACGAGAAGCCAGAAATACTGAGAAAAGAAATAAATACATGTTAGCAGGTCTCCCGTTGTTATTTTTAAATTCAGGATGGGTAACAGTGAAATCTGCATGAATAGGGAAACACAAATCCCCGTGACTGGGAAGCGGTTCCCTTCTACGCATTTATTTTCTGAAACCTAAGACTCCTTTCATTTGTCTCTTGCTGGGAGGAAAGGGATTATATTAATTGTGAAGATTCATAGGCATGAAAGAAAAGTACTAATGTTACATGTTTACTCAGTGACACTCAAGAAGATGGTCTAACACAGGCAGAAGACCCTCACTTTATACTCAGGATGCAGCTCACTCTCGTTAAACCCAAGCACCAGCGACACTGCACTGACAGAGGGGGGTCTGGGGAGGACCTGGGGTCCAGGAACAGCAGTGTCTGTTGAGCACAAGCCCGACCTCCCCAGCATGCCAAGGGACAAGCTAAGAATGGTAAGGTCCTAAAGGCTCTTCAAAACTGTGAAAGAGTTGAACCCAAATCCCCCAACTCTCAATTTTTCCCTTCATTAGAAGCTATGGAACAAGAGAATTTTTTCAGAGGTGCTAAGCAGGTATCTCACTACCCTTCCTTGAAAAAGGGCATAAACCGCCTCCTCGCAGCAGGAAGGCAGAGTAAGCCAGCACTGAGCAGTTCTGCCAAACCTCAGGCTGCAGTCCAAGCCGAGATGGACACAGTTACAAAGAGGTAAGACCAGAGCTTTGCTCTGAGCCCCAGGAACACCTGTGTGCTCAGTCCCACCAGGTGAACAACCCAGAGCCACACCAGGCTGCAAAAGGCATTCAGCTGCCCGGAGAATGACGCGCCTGTCAGAGTAAATCCAGAGTGACCCAACAGCACAAGGAGACAGAGCTCACAGTCAGCACCACACACCCAGACCTGGATGGAAAGGAATTGTTTGTCTAACAGATTTTTCTTCATGGCCCATCTCCCTGTTTCAGCCAACGCTTTTGTAAACTGCAAGGACCTGATTTTCAAGCCAGCCTCTTTCACTCCACTTGCAGTTTTCTGCCATGTGAAGGCATAAGGCACGATACTTTGATGCCTAAATACCTGACACATAAGCACAATCAAGTCCTCAGACATCTAAGCAGCCTGAGCTACACCCAGAGGTAATTGCAGGTGCAGAAACCGAACAGCCAATTGCAGAGAACTGTAAGCACAAGAAAATCTATTTCTACAAATGTAACCTCTACAAATCCACCATTTACTGTTTTTATTCTGCAGATCATTTCCTGAGAAGAACTGCAGGGATTATGATACGTACTGAAAACACGAACGTGCTTTGAGAACAATAACCCATTGCTGAGTCCCCTTCTTCGGGTGGGAAGAAACGTACAGGGAAGTGGCTGACTTTGTGCCCTGCAGCAAAGCTAAGCTAGAGGAGTCTCCTTCACACCTATGGAAAACACCAAGCAGACATTAAGCCATGTGTCTCACTCATACATATATCCATCAGCAGACAAAATAAATCTACCACTGACGTGTTTTCATTGTTTTCTCGCTGTAATCTCCTGGTTGAAAAGAATTTCTTGAGGATTCCTGTAGTCACACAAAGCAAATAATTTTGTGCATTCGTTTTGACGTAAATTCTGCCTCAATACCTATTTTCTGAGAGTGTACAAGCTCCCTGTTTGCTGGCAGGGCGTTTGCAGTGCTGCTGTCATTCATTTGGCTCCCATAAGCTGCACATACGTAACAGACCCAAGTGGCTGTATGCACAAAGGGTGATACCGTGACTCAAGCAATTTAATTTATGCTCATTACCCAATGCTAAGCCACCCCACTGCAGAAATATGCTGACAATGGTTGGTGCACAGGTAACAGGCATATTTGGAATGAGCAGCAGTATTTGTAACGTGCTGACTGACTTAGTCACACAGAATTAGAAAGCGGGGGAACTGGAGGCTGCTTTTGGGTTCTTAAGAGGTTCAGATCTGGATCATAGAGAGGGTGATGGCAAAAGAGTCACCTGCCAGAGCTGGAATGAGTATGTAGACAGTGATGGTTACACCTGTAGAATGACAAGCTTGCAAATGCACTGGATGCTCCTCAAATTTAAAACACCTCCATAAAAATGACACACGTTTGTGCTTCCCAGCCAGTCTCACTCCTAGTGAATGCACCGGACAGGAATTTCCTCCAGATAATGTTGTTCTAAGGTTCCTCTTACAACCTTTGCACAATGCAGGAAAACTGTACAAAGTTTTCCTGCTGATGTAAAGAGTGACTCGGTCCCATCGATACCGCTGAATCAGAATCCTGATACAATGAAATCATCTGCAACCAGTAACGCATTCATTCTTCTCCCCCCGTTCCTCCTCAATCCCTCCTCCTGGCTTATCCCAGGCTTACACACTCCAAATATCTGTTTAATATTTAAACTGTGTTCTCTGAAGCAGAAAATATCCAAATTTAAGTCATGAGATTCTGACTTCAGTTGGCAATAAAAGCAGGCTTACGAAAGCATAATCTACATAAAGACATGATATACTCCAGACTATGGACAATGCAGCTATTCAGGTGCAACACTGAGGCAAAACATACCAAAGTCTAAAAAAAAGTATCAGGTAATTATTTATAATGAATTCAGTGTTGTGCCTGGTTTTAGAGCTCTGTATCTAGGATTAAAGTGCTAATGCCTCTTCTTATCCCGACGAGAGATCTCTTCTGGATCTCTGGCCAGCAAGCATTCTCTTAGAACCTATAGAATTAAATCATTCAGTAATTTATTCCAGTAAACTACATCCCCTGAACCTCCATCTCTAATCACAGTTGCTCAAAACTTATGTTTTTGTCATCTCTGAGCAAGGTCAACTGAGTAGGTCCCCAAGACAAAAAGTGGTCAACTTTCATATAGGAAAAAAAAGACAAACAACAAAACAACTCCAAAATTCTTAGGCTGCTACTCACTTGGACCACAGACATACCATGAACCACGTAGAAACTGGTCCCTGAACTACTATGTGTGCAATACAGGCAACTGCTGGTTTTTAATGTGTGCATTGCTATATGGATACACCCATAGGGAGCCCTCGCTGAAGAGTATGCAAACACGACAAGCAACGTAAAGAAACGGGCAAGTCAGATACTGCCCACGCAGAGGAGGCACCGCTCTCCTCCACAGCTCTCGCAGGGCATTTCTACCACCTCCTCTGCACTAGTTTTTTCCCTCCAAGTGCTTTTTCCTTTGTCCTACCCCAGGATTCTCAGCAGTTTAGTGAGACAAAAAGGGCTGACAGCAGCCAAATTCTTCTCTGCATTATCTGCGCTTTAAAGCGGTACGGGCAGCTACAACTTTTAACTGAATTTCACTGTTCCCCAAGCAGAAATTGATCTCTATTAAAGAAGCTTATTCCTTTCTACATTACTTTGGAGCTCTTCTGCAATTTGTTCATCTGTGCAAACAGTTCTCACTCTGGCAGGAAAATTGCAAACATCTGAGTCAGCTCTCAGCACCTGAGCTTATTTCTCCCCTTCCATAGGTTAAGCCCAGCAACCTCAAGGCTTCCAAGGTTTTTTTCTGTGGGTCAGCACTTGCAACTGAAGGTTTTTTTGAAACAAAGCTATTATAGCAAACTACTCACATCTTTAACCTGGGTTAGCAGTCATGTCAGAGATGTGTGCACCTCCATGAGAGCTGCCACCATCTCCTGGTTTGTAGAGATGCAATGGTGGGGCAGAAACCCTCCTCCCTGCCTGTGCTTCAGGCTGAAGTGCTGCAGAGCCTATGGCAGTGACAGCCTCGCTCAGCAGAGCTCCTGGTCACCAGCTGGATGTGGACAGCAGGAGAGGGGTCAGCACAGCAACACCGGAACCATGCAACACAACTGCTGTGAGCTCTGGGGGCAGTTCAGGCTCCAAGTCCCCTTCCCCAACTCCTATGTGCCACAAAGGGCCTGCTGATGAGACACAAGCCAGCAAAGATTCCAGTGTACAATAAACCATCAACGTTTGGAAAGAATGGTGGCTGACAGGGACCCAGAACTGACACAGTCTTCCTGGGCATTTCCCTTCAAAAGATGCCTTCACCGGAAAGAAGCACACAGAGAAAACACTCAGCTGTATGTGTGTGAGGTAGAAAGGGTCAATGGACCCGCTCTCTTCTCTCCTGTCTATAATGGAAGGAAAAATAATGCTCTAGTTCTAAAGCGGAGCACTTTACTCCTTTGTGATTTGAAGGCTAACAACCCGAATAAAAAAGAAACCCAGTCCCCCAAAACAGAGGGGAGTTCTGGATGAGTTTTACAAATCCTTACATCCCGGGGAATGTGCCGATCGCTGACAGGAATATTCTACCAACTTCTAAATTTCTTAAACTACCAGCAAACCTTAAGCAACAACAGCGAGAGATCATGGGGTCAGACAGACCCACTCTGATTGCTGTTGCCAGTGTCACTACCCAGTAGAAGCTATGGGTGTGACACAGTCCTTCCAGAATTTTCATCCGAAAAAAGCTTTTGCGGTTCGAGTTAAATATTTACAATATGCCAAAAGGCAGTTCATGTCTTTTCTCTACAAAGTATGACATGGTTTATATTCACATTTTCATCCTGACTTCACTCTCAATCTCCTGCACACATAAATGTTTGATGGCCTGGGACACGTGACTAGCTTTAATCATGTTTGGACAAACCTCCTAATTCTACATTTATCCTACTTGTATGGACCACTGAGTGAGTAATGCATGTTTTAATAGGTCTAATTACAGCTTTAACTTCTTTCTCTTTTCTAATTAGTTAACAAAAGGAATTAAGCCACAGTTCTTTAGAAGATTAGCTGTCAGTGATAAAGCTATAATCTGCCAAATATGTGTACAACTCTGAACCACCAGATTTACTGTCGAAAGAATCACATGATCCTTAAGCTTCAGTTATTAAGTATTTGCATTTGAATGTGGAGCAGCTTGTAAGGGTCTCATAAAACAAGCTGAACACATGCTCCCGTCTGCTTAGGGACACACGGCCTGAGGAGATCACACAGGTATAGCTAACCTAGTACAAATTACCAGTAGGGATGCACAGCACCAGTGCAAGCCATGTTTTGAACAGATGCTGCTTGTCTATCAGAAGGATCTTTTATATCTGCACCCATCCCTATGTGAGGACGTTGAGTTAACCTCCAACAATTTCTACATTTAGCTTCTGTAAAAGAGGGCTCAGCACCATGAAATTCCAGATTTGAACTGCTGAGGTTTGCCATATTTTCCTTTTTTTATTATATAAAAATCAAGCCACAAACAAGGGTATAGAATCAGGGTTTGCATCCTTGGAATGAAGACGTGCGGAAGGAAATCCTCCCGTGCCACCAGGCAGCTAGCATTGCCACACAAAGCTTAAAATATTTGTGTGTGGAATGACAGTAAATTAAGGACAAAGCATTGGGGTTGATCTAATTTCCCTGAGTTTCTAGAGCAAGCTCAGCTGGCCTGTACTGCAGGTATTTCTCCAGCCGGCAGAG
Organism: Megaceryle maxima; assembly: GCA_024605025.1. NCBI lineage: Eukaryota > Metazoa > Chordata > Aves > Coraciiformes > Cerylidae > Megaceryle > Megaceryle maxima. The sequence goes on from JANHGN010024255.1 coordinate 90,371, forward strand.
TCTCGCACTGACAACATCTAGGGTACCACGGCAGTCACAAGGGATCTGTCAGATCAGCTGAAGATGGATAAACTGGGAATGGGCAGGAGTCAGCTGACCAAAGTAAAACTCACAGGGCTCAAATGCACATTCAAGGGCTGCACAACAGTCGTCCCTTTTGACAGCTACACTCATGTGCAAACATTTGCCTTTCCCGAGCAGAGTCTGTGTTCTGGCCAGGTAAACACCACTCCTCTTGCACTCCATTAAGTTTTCCCAACTCTATCAGCACTTTTCAGGGACCTAAGCAGTTAGAGATAATACACCACACCCTTCAGTGCAGGTATGGTGAAGGTGTACCAATAACCGTGATGCAAACCAAGCCAGAAGCAGGCTCCTGAGTATGGGTATTGTGACTAAGAGCATTGGCTCCTGTAAACAGTTTGAACTCCAGCTCATTAACTGAGAGTCACTAGAAGAGCTGAGCAATGGAATGACATTACAAATGTGGGTGACATATTTGCTTAAACACGAAACACTCCATTTCTCTTAGTCCTGCCAGTAATGACGGTGCCACCTTTAAGAACCTGAAAGTTTTTAAGTCAAACAGGGACATTGATGTATCATGAAAGACAAGATGACATTAAAGGATGATGGCCATCTTTTAAATTCCACTCTGTGTCTGGATGGATGACAAAGGCTACAGCAGAACAGATAAACCTAAATTCACCTTCCGCCTCTGTGCACCCCTAAAGCTTTACAATGCATACAACCAAGGCGCCTGGTTTCCATCGGTGGATACAAGTCCCTGGTCCACAGACTTGATAGGAAAGGTGTGTCAGATCTAGATACAGACCACAAAGTCACATCCCCTATGTTCTCAAATGTGAATGGTTCAAACTCTCCTTTAACAAAAGCAGAATAAACATTGTAAAGAGCTAGAGAGGGGTTACATATCTAGTACTGGTGAATTGTTCCACACCAATCCTGAAGAACATGTCCTCCTGTGAAATCCAGCCCAGATTTTTAAGTAATTGAATATTCATGCCAAATTTGGGGCATTTGGTGTTTTACTGTCAGAGAGACCACTGTGGGGGAGCAAAGGAAGGTATCTACCTTTTTCTACAAGTAATCTTGACTAATCCCTCATGGGGATTGCCAGCAGAGGGATGAAAACACAAAAGAACATGGGGGCAGAGCTGTTCACTGTGATGTTTTGGTGGTCAGTACTTCTCCCCCCCATTAATAGGTTGGGTGAGCACTGTTTTCAGGATTTCTTCCCACCAACAGGAGCTGATTGTGTTTAACCTCTGGGTGGCATGTACAGTGACCAGCCAGGGTAGGTGCTTGTGTGGAGTCTGGCTGGCAACAGGTTGATGAGATATCAGCTCTGATGCAATGCTGGGAGCTATCAGTATTTTATCTGTTTTCTGTAGAGGTACAAGTGCTCATAGAGGTTCATGCTACCGTTACCCAACTGATAAATCTAACTACAGACCACCCTTCTCACTTCCAGCAAGCTGTCCTTCCCTTATCAGACATGAGTCACGCCAGCAGGGTAGCCCTGGGGAGATTTGCTGCTGTTGCCGGTTCTTTTGCCACCCGGCCCACTGCAGAGACATGATTGGGTTTAGACTCCTCTTTTATTCCCTCATTGTGTGTGTCATCACTTACTCAAAGCCACCTTTCACTTCCCATCTCTTCACAATCACAACTGCCTTTTAAGTCACTTCGGCAAACATTTCCCGTAACTTTTATCACCACTGAATTTAAGTTCTAGAGTCTCCTCCCTTCACACTGAACTCTTGATGACAAGAGTTTCCAATCTGCTCTTCTCCTTTGTATGCGTGTCACAGAATCAGAATAGTTGAGATTGGAAGGAACCTCTGGACATCACCTAGTTCAAGCCCCCTGCTCAAAGTGGGGTCAACTACAACAGACTGCTGAAGACCCTGTCTTACTGGGCTTTGAATATCTCCAGAGATGGAGAAGCCACAACCTTGCTGGACAACCCGTTCCAGTATTTGACCATCCTCACAGTAAAAATGTTTCTTCTCATGTCTAAATGGAATTTCCTGTATTTTAGTTTGGGCCTATTGCCTGATCTTTTCACTGGGCACATGTTGCAGATGAGACCACTACACCACACCAAGATTGAATAGCAGGCTACTGAGGTTCTGAAACACTACAACACTTGATTCATCATTTGCTCCAGAGTCAATATATAAACCCTTTGCAGTTAGGATGGACTTACAGTATAGCTTCTAAAGCAGTTCTGATTGCTCTACAGCATCCATGCACACTGTCAAACACCTCAAAACTTCTGCTCATTTGGATGCATAAGCTGTCCCACCAATTCTCAGCTCTAAGCACCTCGCCTTTGAACAATTCCCTTTTGGGAAAATTCAGCTGGTATTCAGAGCCCCACAAGGAGAAGAGAGGCTACAGCAAGTTGAAAGAGAACAAAATACATATTTAAATACAGCCACGAGCAAGGGAGATGAAGCAAAGTCCACTCACCTTTCCTTTGATTGTCTCCAGTGTTTGTTCTAATGGCTTTAGTTCTCCCAGGTGACCTGTTCAGAGACACTTCACTCTATGTGGAAAGTTTGATTTGGAAAGGTACTTAAGATTCTGGCTGATTAAAGCATCCTTATATTATGATATTTATATTATTATTATGTAAAAATAACCAATACAGACTGTAAGATATTCCTTTTTCACTCATCACACCCTTCCCTCAGCAACTGAAGTGTTTAACAACTGGATACCTACAGACAGGCTCTGAAGTGAAGAACCTAATGAAGTGCTCTGAAGAAAAAAACAAAGCCAAAGCTACCCTGGAAGCATCAAAACTCCCACAGCACTTCCCAGAGTCGGCAGGGAGCTGCTGTGTGCTTTGCAGGTACCAGGGCCAAGATTGTCCTAGCTACTTGCAAATTTTGAATGAGAAATTCTCTTTCCACATGAAAATGGCAGCGTTGAAATCCAAGGCCCCAGTGCTGCCCTCCCTTCAGACCTGTGGCAGTCCTGAGGGAATCTTCTATTACTTTATAGACATTTTGGGGGGGAGCAGGAAGGAAAAAGAAAAAAGAAAAGAGAAAAAAAAAAAAAGAGTAAGCTCTATTGCCATTCTCCACCCAATTAGGTAATGTAATTACAAGACCCTGGGTGATGAAGCAGCACCAGCGGGTCCTGACAATTGCCTCGGTTACAACCAAGCAGCATTTCAGCTCACTAATTAAAGGGCTTTTCATCTGATTGACCTGCCTGTGGTAAAAGTATTACATGACACTCAAATGGTGGGATTTACGTTCTTCTCAATTTAGTCTCTTGGTCATTAATATCGCATTAATGACAGGGGTCTGCAGTGTAATTGGGAGGAATGTAACCGATTAGCTCAGTTATTCACCAGCGCGCCGTCCGGCGGAGTCCTACGTGCACAGCTACTTACGAAACAGAAAAAGGCTGATGTTTTCAAATAATTCCCAGGGATCATAAAGAGCCCCATGTTACCAGTGCCTGCTGGAACACTGGGTTACAGCCCCTCTTCTCATTTCGTGGCGCTGGTGTAAGGCACAGAGCAGCCCGTAGCATTTCATAGGGCTGCAGCAGCGGTCATTTGTCCGCGTTACAAAACCATTACACGCAGCTCGGCCAGAATGTATCTTCCAAAACTGTTCCCCTGGGAACCTTAATAGTTCAGGGTCGGAAGCAAACTGTTGCTTTTTGTTCCAGATCTGTCAGGTGGGACACACTTATCAGAGCTTGCAACAAATATCTCTGGTATTAGGCACTATCGCCGTTCCCTTCCGGAGACGTGCAAAGACAACCATAAAAACAACCAGCAAAAATAGGGATGGGGAGAGCTACAGTGTATTTTTGCAACTGTGGAAACAATGCAGGGTTCTTGACACACAAGTTTTCAAATCCTAACAGCTGGAATATGGCCTGGCACACGCAAAACTGAAGAGGATTCACAGGCCACTGTGTTCCAGTCACAGATGAGTCACAAGTGAAAAATGAACCCAAGCAACCCAGCTATAAACAGATACTGGATTTTTTAGAACAAATAGTTAGGGGTAATGATACACGACACTGACAAAACCTCCACCTTCAGTGACGTCTATAGAAATGCATTAGATCTAAAGACATCTAACCACAGTCACCCAATGGACCTTCTTGGCTCACTCTTTGGTTTGGACCAATTCTTAAACTGAAATTTAGTCAAATCCAACAGATGGGGCCGGTTCTTGGAAAGCACAACAGAATCACAGAATGTTTGGGGTTGGAAGGGACCTCGAAAGATCATCGAGTCCAACCCCCCAGCCACAGCAGGATCACCTAGATCAGGTCACACAAGAACAGATCCAGGTGGGTTTGGAATGTC
>JANHGN010024255.1:94839-113733 GCA_024605025.1 Megaceryle maxima
AGCCCCAGCTCCCTCAGCCTCTCCGCAGCAGGGAGATGTTCCACTCTCTTCATCATCTCTGTGGCTTTGCACTGGACTCTTTCAAGAAGTTCCCTGTCCTTCTTGAACTGAGGTGCCACAAGGGCACATTGCTGGCTCCTGGTCATCCTGCTGTTCACCAACACCCCCAGGTCCCTTTCCCTTACGCTGCCTTCCAACAGGTCAGTCCCCAGCCTTTACTGGTACATGGCGTTGTTCTTACCCAGATGCCAGACTCTACACTTGCCCTTGTTATATTTCATTAAATTTCTCCCCACCCAGCTCCTCAGCCTGTCTAGGTTAACCCCACGTTCCTGCCCCTGAAACAACTGCAGAAACCACAATTTCTCAGCACCCTTTGAAAAACCCATCTTCCGACCGAGACATCCAGGTGTAAATGTTCTGCTCCAGAGCATTTTCAAGGGTAGAACCAAGTCTTGAGAGCCCACGAAGGACACATTTTAATGGAATGCCTCAAGGTTTAAATGCAATTACCACAAGGTTCTGGTCCAACTCTACCAAGACTTTTACCAACAACTCTGCCCATACTGTTGGTTCCACCGATTCTCAGTATATTTTACTTTGCATACCATCCAAATAATCAGAATTTTTTTCCTCCTGATTTCTGTTTTCACACTTCTCTGGCTTGCTGATTCAATCAAGAGGCAGAAGCACCCACACACTGTGAGAAAGTCTGACCTTGCAGCGTGTTTGGCCTGCCTCTGAGAGAGGTCTCGTTTTTAGCATCAGATTTCCAGAGAGAAACCGATGCATTTGCCAATTCCTTCTACCTAGTGACTTCTTATTCATGATCCTTGAACGGCTGTTACACTGCAAGCTGAAGCATTATTATTTTGTCATGTTGTAGCTTCACTTTGTTCTCTAAATCCAGCCTCTTTGACAAAATGACAATCCTATTTACCTATATTAAATGCATTTGCATGTTTTGCCACTATCTTGTGATGAGACTTCGTCAATCATGTTTTCAGACATGATGAGCAGCACCATTCCCAGGGATTTCCAGCTCTAAATCTATTACCACAGGTTTGAGATTAGTACTCTAATTCAGTGTTATCTGAATTGCAAATGCAGTGTTTTGTGTAGCATGTGAACTTTATGCGTTTAGAAGAAATGTCAACACTTCAAAAGACTAATTTAGCACCTGGTACTAGAGGACATTTCCTATGTTCACACTATCTGCACATTACTCGGAACACAGTGCTCCTTTTTTCAGCCCTTAAGCATGACCCAGGAGGCCACAGACTGTGTGTGCCATTGAAGAAGCACTTAGACTTCCTATAGCATGACTGATGCTTTTGTCTTAGCAGGCAATGGAGAGCTCAACCAAAGAAAGGCTCTGATCCAGACTTCTGCATCTGAACACAAGCCAGAAGCTGAAGAACACTTTCCCTCTCTCCTGCCTCCTGTTTTTCAGCACAATATGCACAACCTTCAAGAGCCACCAGAGCCCTGCTAATAGCAAGTTTAGATTTGTTTCCAGGCCTCCTAATACGTGTAAAACTGGGATAAATTAATTGTTTTCTTTGTCCAAGAGGCATCATTAATCAAACTCTCCTGAAGCATCATGCTTCTTTCCAAGTCATAAGCCTTAAGAACACAAGCCATAAGCTGCTTCATTTACATCCATGCCAAGTACATGGCAGTTTCCATCCTTAAACACCCGGTAACATTTCTCCAGACCCATAACTGAACACCCCAGTGAAGCACAAAGGACCACATTCTACACCACCAGCCTGGCATCCTCTCAATATCCCCAGTACACAAGTACCTGGGAAGTTTACTTCCAAAGGACCAGGATCACATGGTGCCTCCCAGACACGGCGGTCGTGACTTGCTTTCCCTTCTGACTCGTTCGACCAAGCCAGGCTTGCCCGCCCCTGAAGCCCAGCACACTGCATCAGGAAGGGCTTGTGCTCCTCAGGTCACAAATACTTCTGCAAGGATCAAGTTAAGCTGACAGGAAATGTTATATATTTTTATATATTTGAACATTTGCTTGGAAATGTCCATGCTGCAGTACTTTTATTTTTTCTTCTTCTTGTTTTTGTTGGGTTTCTTGGGTGTTTTTGTTGTTGTTGTTTTGGGGGGTTTTTTTGTGGTTTTGTTTTTTGGGGTTTTTTGCTTATTTGTTTGGTTTTGGGTTTTGTTTGTTTGTTTTGTTTGTTAGTTACTATTATGTTTATTTATTTATTTATTATTTTCCCAGTTGGCTCAATCCCAGTCTCTTTAAGGAACATTTTCTCTCTTCCATTCCTAGGATGTTTTGAATGAGGCTGAATTTAAGAGGCTGTAATAATTATTTATAAAGCATTATAGAGACTTGCAATAAAACAAGGTTGAAGCAATAAGACATCCTTTTTTTGTTCCATGGGCATGCTCTGGGGTTAGGCCTCTGCTGCAGTGCAACAGCAGAATATACATTTTAATAGACAACACCAGGAGAAGGAAAAGACACACAGAGCCTGGCAATGAAATAAATATGCCTTCTTCCCTCCACCTCTCAGCAACTAACTGACCCAGGTGAGAATTCCTGCTCAGGCACAATGAAATGAGGACATGTGGGATGATAGTTAAGGGCAGGCACTGCTTCCAAACCATCCATTAACTGACACAGAGGATGAACTTCCCTACGCTTCAACCCAGACTCTGTAAATTCACATTTCTGCATAAAAATGGGAAAAAGCTATGAAGGTCTTTGGTCCTAAAGAACTTTCGTGATGGCACCAGAGTTCCCAGCTGCTGTCTCTTGGTGTTTTCAGGATCCGATGAAACAGCATCAAATGTAAGCATATTGATTTTAAAAGATGTAGGCTCTGACTCAAATCCCACAAGGACACACTGAAGGTTCCCACAGACTTCCAAAGGAGCTGAATCAGAACCACAATCACAGACCGTATGATAATGATTTCAACACCTTCCGGTAACCCAGATAACCAACAGCTCTCTATAAAAAAGGGTAGGTAATTACAGGGAGCCCTCACTGAGACCCGCTGCCAATTAGCATTGAGCTTCAAGCCTAAGTCTTGATACTCTCCCAGAACAAACCACCATCGACCTGCTCTAGAAAATGCCTGAGCTCTGAGGAGCAGTTCTAACCCTCCAGTGCAAATTGCTGCCTTCCTTTTAGTGAACCAGCAACAGAAGCCTCTGCAGCAGCACACACCAGTTCAGGTGAGTTATGACACTCAGCAACAGAAACATCTCCTTTCAGCATCCACAGTGTTTGATCCAGATATTGCCTGATTTCAGACTGATGAATGCCCCCAAAGCAGGGAGCAGAGGGCAGGAGGCACACTTATGAACACAACAGCACATGACTGGGGTGATTTGAGATGTCTGAATGGGATGTGGTGCCAGACTGACCCTGCCTGGGGAAGGTGGGACTTGAGGGGTGTAATCTTCATAGAATAATAGAATTGTTGTGGTTGGAAGACACCTTTAAGATCATCAGGTCAAACCATTAACCCAGCACTGCCAGGGCACCACTAACCCATGTCCCTCAGCACCACATCTCCATGGTTTTCAATCTCGATTGCTCTCAGGTCCTGGAGGGGGGAGCAGAACTGATGCTGTTGCAGGCACACTGCAGTCAGCAATGCAGTGTTTACTAGAGATATTCCCTATGATAGTCTCTCAAAGTTCATATTTCTTATCATGTGAATAAGCTTTCTGAGTAAGCTTTGGAACTTTGGCTCTCTTCTGGTAGCCACCACCAGCTGTGTTTTCAATAACTCTTCCCAAATGCTTTACAGATAAATAGATGCAGACACTGGAGAGGAAAAAACCAACACTCAGAGCAAAAAATACAAACACTTCAATTTCTGATAACACCTCTGAAAAGCCTCCTCCTCTCACAGATTGGCTTTTTGGGGCTGATGCTCTGAGAACACCATAACCTGGCTTTTGTTTATAGTTTCCCTTGGAAGAGGGTCAGGTAGGAAGGAACAAGGTAGGAATATAAAGCAGGTGGGAGACAAACACGGCAGTAATTCTGCACTCCAGCAAGCTACAACTATCTCACCTACATTAACATTTTCCCATCTCTTCTGTCGTAGGTCAGCAAAATCAGAGGGAACAGTGAGGACCCAAGATTCAAGAATTCATCTCCTTATACTTGCCTGTACAAGAGAAGATGTGGCTCTTAGATAAAACCAGTTTCTCATCCAATATTTGGAATCAGCTGTGCTGAAGATGACCAGGATACCTCCAGACCAGCTCAGCCAATGTTTCATTAGTGAAGGACTAAGCAATAGCTTTTTTTTTTTTTCCCTACAGTACACTTCATATAATCCATATAAAAAAAAATGCAAGATAGTAAAACTTGTAAGGGTGCTGTGAATAGCCCTGGGAAGGAGCAACGGGTGTATTCTTGCTAGAGAGGTGTAAAAGAACTGGTGCCTTTCAATTCCCATGGAAAATCTCATACTTCTCTGCCCAGGGAGAGTGGATTTTGTTCTGTCTCGATCTAGTCCTAGCTAGAGAGTCAAGTGGCCACGAAAACACAGAGGAAGAATTGCTGCAGGAACCTGACAACTCCTACCTCCCAAGAGCTGCAGCTGTGGAGACCTCATCCCCAGCAGCTGTAAGGATGTAGGTATGTATAACTAGGTATGTTCATCTCTTCTCCTGATGGGCAATGCCATCACCAGCACATGGCAGTGCAAGTAACTGTTTTGCATAGCAGGCTGAGAGGGAAAGAAGGTCTAAAGGGGGCTGGGGGAATTATCTTTCTTCAAACCTCCTGCTTTCAGATACGGGAGATGTAAAGTGAGGCGGAATCAGTCTACAGAGAATTTCACTCTGCAGTGTAAAGCAGAGATGAAAGCCCCGATCCTTCCCCTCTTTTCTGGGACTGCAGAGTCCCAGAGCTAAATCCAGCACAGCATTCTCCTTCACCCATCACCCACTGATCCCCAGCCCCCAGCACAGCAGCTTTCCTGTGGTGAGGAGGGAGCCCTGGTAGCTGGGGAGAAGAAGAGATGTACGATTGCCATGTCTCACATTAACAGAGCAGAGGCAAAGCAGGAGAAGGTTACAGCTGCCAGGTACTGCAGCAGGGCATTACACATACAGCCATAATAGTAGCACTTAGTAATTTGAGTGTTGACACTGCTGGCAGATAAAATAGCAACACCCTGTAGTATATTACCCACCCTAATCTCCAACTCTGCAATAAGAGAGTACGCAGTGGACTATATTTTTCCTGAGCAGTCTAGCAAAAGGGCAAGCATGCAGAAATCCAAATGTCAACAGCATATGCTCATCTGCAGGGTTCCAGGACCAAATTAAAGTCTGGCAAAATACACCAGAGCCAACAAAAAGCTTTTGTCCCTGGACCCCCCCACATTTTGTCCAGGAACAGCCCATGTCAGTTCCAGCACCGATTTCTGTTAGAGCCACAATAACTGTCAGGACCTGGATGTGAGGGAGGGGACTGAACACACGTGCAGCAGACTTCACAGAGCTGATGTGAGACTCTCTTTTGCCTTCTTTCTAAAAGAAAGTTCTGCTCAAAAATGATTGGATGGAACAGTGGGATACAAACATTCCCGTAATTCATGGTGACTTCAAAGATAATGCTCAGTACCCTTCTTACATACAAAACGATGGCTTGGGGCTTTGAGTTTTGTTTGTTTCTGGTTTTCAAACTGTGGATTTATCTTACACAGTGGAAGCAAAGGAACAGAAGCTGTATATTTATAATACAGCTACTGCCAGAGCATGTAAGACTAAAGGCTATTTTATTTTTTTCTTCCCCTTGGAGTGAATCATCATGTGTAGGGGGTTGGTTTGGTTTATGTTTATGTTTTTTAAAATTAACCCAGCCAATCATTTGTTCCATACTGCATGTAATTTGTTGCTTCTCTTACAGCACTCCTTGAAAGACAAGGTTTGGAAATAAATATACATCTGGCACGTCTGAAAGACAGGACTTGACTAAGCACTGCAGGCTAACTGCAATTCCACAGTGGCCTATTTGCTTCCCTTTTCAGAGACAAATCAAAAAGAGAGGAAAAGGAAAAAAAAAAACCAAACCAAACCACTAGTAGATATACCTATCCAGGTTAACTTGCAGTGGGAACAAAAAGGTTTTATCATGTTAGTTATATGGACTTTGAAACTGAAATATTTACCAAGAACTGGAGGATTCAAAAGCACATTCCTGGTTTACCTTGTTAATACTTTGCTTTTCCATTTCCAAACTTGCAACCATCCACAGCTCCAATGTCTCCCAGCAAACCCACATTACCACAGCCTGGTCTGGTTGATTAGTAGGTACACTTGGTCTCCCAGCCTAGTGGAGCCTAACCACTTAGCAGAATACTTTGCTCATCTGTAAAACAGCATCCCTTTTACACAGAAATAGGCTTTATTCTAGATATTTAGCTGGGAAATAGCAGCATTTCATAAGACTGGAGACCACTCTTCAATTTTCCACCTCCAAGCTCCTTCTTGCTTTAAGATGCCAGTGTCTGCCCATGAGCCAGAGGGGTCCCAGTCTCTCAGGAGTTTGTGCTAAGAGGGGTAGGGAGACAAGCACCAAAAGCGAAGTTTCATCTATGACAAAGTTCTGGACAAAGTCATCAGCTGCAAGAACTACTATCATGACTAATAGATGTGGATAACCAGAAACAAACTCTCAGCACATGGCCTGCTCACTCCTGATAACCAAGTTGCTTCACATGAAACTGTTCAGAAAGGGAGAAACAGCGTGACTGGGGTTACAGCCACTTTCCAGTGATACCCTGGAGTATAAACCGGCTCAAGATGCTCAGCCACGGCACAGGCAATCAGGCACTAAGCTCATCACCATTGCTATCTAGAGAAAAAAATGGTCACTTATCAGAATTTATACTGATACAGAGGAAGACAGACACATGTTTAGCTTTTTGTGTGGATGGAAACACATCTGGGCAAAGAGACTCGGTGAAGTCTGCGTGCACAATGCTTTTCAATACGACTCCATACTGCCCAGCAGCTCACTGATTTTTTTCTTATTTATTACAGAGAATGAGCCAACAACCAGAAAGTGTTTTCTCCAAATGAAAGCCATGCAGCTGAAAGTACCAAAATTTGTGTAGGTGCAGGTGCAGAACTGTATCAAAGGCATGAGGAAAGGGAGGTAATTTCTAAGCAGGTGTTTGTACTTACAGCATCCAAATTGAGATACTTTACAATATTAAGATACATTCAAATAAGACACACACTTTACTGACATGTCTATAAATGGAGCTAGTCTAGAGATATGTCTAAATTCTACCAACTTTAATTAATTTTAGGGTAATGAACAAGTTTGTTAATGTTTTTTTAATTCAACTTTTGAGAAAGTGCTAAACAGTGTTCTAGAACAGAAATGTGGAAGTACCAGAGACAAAGTGCAGGAGGACTCTTGTCTTATTTTCCTCCAGAGAAATTCTGCACTAAAGTGTCAACATTGCATTATTTGACAGAATAAAAAGTGAACTTTTCCATATTATCTCAGTCTCATTACTTCTATTTATTTTCTTTAGATAAATTTATCAGCTATTTTTATCCATGAAACCAGCTGTATTTACAGACTCACTCTCTGATACGGTATTTATTTGGGTTTCTTATTTTGATTTGGTTTAAGTGTAATTTAAGACCTCATGAACAGTAACCAAACATTTAAGTATCTAGTTGTCCTGTTTCTCCTTTGCTGTGCAAGGAATTAACGCATTGTTGTTTTCTGTAACTATCATCTCCTATATACTCTGGAACTATCCTTAAATTTTGGTCTGATTTCCTTTTTAATTTGTGAGAGCCTATTATTTAGTGGCTCCTACCAAACAAGGGATTCATTCTTCATTGATCTGACAGTCATTATTCCATGCTAAAAGCCCCAAATATTTGGTAATAAATACCTAAGGATATTTTAGTAAGTGATTATAAACCTTAATGCTACGTGTCTGCAGGGCACATATAGCCAATTCCCTGGTTTACCTGCCAATTTTCAGTCACTATCTTTTTAACCCAAACAGCATGAAATACCATTTAGATAGTATCTCAAAGGCACTGCTTCACTGTGCTCCAATCCTTTTTTTCCAGATCAAAATCCATCTCTCTCGAGGTTATTTCTCACTCAGTGTCCTTTTCTTGCCACATTTCTTTATTGAACAACTTGCCAGCAGGACAGATAAGAATTAACATGTCCTTTCCTGTATACTTGTTTGCACAATAAATTACAAATAATCTAGATATTCACTCAAATGAAAAACATTTTGTTTTCCCTTAGGTGTCCAAATTTTAGCCAGGAACTAAGGTTACCAATACACTGCCAAAAACCTTTATAAATTGGGTGCTTTCAGAGTCCACCAGCTGTTGCCACATAAAGGAGTTTTCTGTACAGAACTTTTTCAACGGGTTCAGCCTGTGCTAACTTGCTCATTCTAGCCCTGTGTTTTCATGTTGACTTGGGTGTGAGTACTTATCTACTTACAGTGGTCTTTTATCTACTTACAGTGGTCTTTTATCTACTTACAGTGGTCTTTTATCTACTTACAGTGGTCTTACCGCTGCTTTTATTTGTACCAGCAAGGTGTTTTTCATATTTCAGCTCCTATCCTTCCTCCCTGACAAGCCCACATACTGTCTTAAAAAAAAGAAAGAAAAAATGTTGAGCAAAGAATCAGTTTTCTGCTCCTCAAATGAAGAGAAAGATCAAAAAAATGTCTAGTTAGTCACTCCATAAAGAAAAAAAAAAGCTGCATCAGTTCTTCTCTGACCCTCTTTCTCATTAGCACTTCAGGAATTCACCTTGCTGAACACTCTTCCCAGTTAGGGATCTGACCTCCAAAAAGGGTACCAAAGTGTCAGGGATACCAGGTGAAGTTGGGACATTCATATAGCAGCTGCAAACTTTTCCATCTTCCTGGAGTAGGTAACAAGTGCTGGGCTTGAGACCTCTGGCTTAATAAGTAAGTTTTCTTGAGGATCACAGTAAAATTGGGACATGGGATTTTTCTCAGTTTTGGGGTGGGTTTTGTCCAAGGTTGTACTTCGGGTCCAGAGTTAGGACTGATGCAAATCCAGGAGGAATTAGCACAGGTCTGGCTGTTTTGATCTTGTCTCTCTTGTGACTTCCAAAACACTGGGGTTTGGATTCTGAACATAATCTAGCTTTATAAGCATTATTCTCCCTTTCCTTGGCTAAAAAAACGCCACTTCCACTCTCAGCTCCTCTATAAGGATGACCATATGTAATAATCCCTGAACTACTTCAGCTACTTAGCCCCAAATCCTTAAACTCTTTATAAGCAGGTAATTGTTTCCTTCATAAAATGCTTCCCTCTTTGGGCTCTGATCACAGCTGCTTCTGCAGAATGTTATGAGAGAGATTAAATAAAAAAAAAAAAACAACCCAAACAACTACAAAACACAAAAAAAGAAAGAAATAAAAAAAGAAAACCAAAAAAGCCTTTTTTAGTTTAGATGGGAGGTGTTCTTTCCCTGGAAAAGATGCTTCCTAGCCTGTTCTAAACCAGAGCAATTTACTGAGTTAAAGGTTTCTACATTTGGCCCTACGCATTTTTCTTTAGAAATGCAGCAACAATCCATCCACCATGGAAGCCAGCCAGCCATGTGACTGCCACTGCCCACTTCAGGTGGAAACTCTCCTTTATTAGAAACTGCAGAGTGTGTGGGTGGGCAGAAGGGAGCAGGGCGGAGAGGTTTAGTCCCTGGTTGTCATTCTTTAGGCGTGACCACAATGCTGCAATCTCTGGAACGCAGCTGGACGCAAAGGATGAGGAATGTCCCTGCCTCCCTCGGGGAAGTCAGTCTGACGATGCCAGGAGCTATGATTTGTCTCTCCAGGAATGTTGCCACCTGCAGCAATTAAACTTCCTCTATAATATGATTTAAACAAGAGGATATTTTTCCCCAGAAACTGCCAGATCATTGTTTCCTCCAAGTGCCTCAGACAGGCGAGAAAATGAATGCGATGAGGAGTCCTCACAACAGGGTACTGTGGCTGTCCTGCAAGCAGGGGAGGGATGCTGTGCACGGCTTGACAAAATTAAGTGAGCCTGACAATTCCATCATCAATTCCCCAGATATATCATCAGCTAGCGTTAAAGGAGTGAAACTGTCTAATCTCTATATTATCATCCACCTTCTCTGCCTTTGTTGGACAGGAAACAAAGTGGATGCAGAAAATCACTGCTGGATGCATTTCATCATTCCACGTGCAGACTTCCCAACAAACTCCAGTGGCTTCTGTTATGTATCAGAAGACAAGAGAACCACTATATAGACATGAATTGCTTTTCCCAAGTCTTTTTTTTTTAAGCCTTTTAAGGTTTCTTTAGGCCCTCCCTCAAAAGCAAGCCCTTATGTCAACAGAAACTCTTGCTTAGCTGTGCTTCACCTGCTCTTTTTTGTGAATGCACACAGAGAGTAACGACTTTCACAGTTAGGAAAACACAGGTACACAGATCCCACCTCACCCACGAAAGGTCAGATAATGGCAACACACGACATATTAGATACACAAGAGGGATAACACTCCCCCCGAGCACTCCCTGACAGGGAAGAGGGAGTGTTTTAGGAACGTATTGTCCATCTTTTCAGGACACCTTGCAGAGATTTTACCTGTTCAGTGATGAAGGAGCTTGAAAAAGTGACAGCTGACCAAAAGAAGATCCCACAGCTGAGAATGATCTTTCTGTTGAAACGGTCACCAAGGTAACCAAAGATAGGGGCTGCAACCATGAAACTACAGATGAAAACTGCAAAAGAGAGAAAAAGGAAAGAAACGATTAATAAACATCAGGCCATGAAAACGAAAACTAATTTTTCTGCAAGCCAAATCCTCTAGAGAGCAGTTCCATTTAATTAGCCATTCTGCAGCCCTGACTTACAGAGTCGTGCAGTCTGATAGGCTTTCAGAAGTCAGCGTTTCCTTAATCAAACAGATTTTTTATTCCCAAAGAAACTTCAGATGAGCGGACTCGCATTATATTTGAAAGCACCAACCCCTTGCAGTCCACTGTGAGCTCAGAATCTGGGGATGGGCAAAACCAGGACAGAATAAATTAAGAGCTTCTGCCTAAAAGTTGCTGAGAAGGTGAAGTGAAGGTTGGAAGGAATTTCTGGCAAACAGAAAGCAAGGCAAGGCCAGCTCCTTGTTGACTCTTGCAGAAGAGATCAGAGAGAAACGGGGCACAGAAAGTGAAGTTCTTTCATCCTTCCTAGCTGTATTTTAAGTCAGCCATGAAACAGTGAGGAACACTAGTGAACACTACTATCATCCTACTGGCCCCAGCCCTGTAGTTTGACAGAAAACTCCTATCTCCTCATAAGGTCCTTTCACCAGTACTGAACTTGTATTTAAATCCATCACTGAGCAACAGTTTCACTAGGAGTTTTAACCTAGAAACCCCTAATGTGGCAAGAATGTCCTCACCTGAATGACTGCAAGTTCACCTTTCCCTTTTGCTTCCGCCCAGAAAACCCCAAAGCACAAACCCAAGACCTTCTGCCATGTAGGAATGAGGAGGCTCTTGACAGAGTAACCTCTGCAAAATCTCCTTGACTTTGGGGTTCACCCCTCCAGCCAAGCTCAAAACAATCTGGCCAGTGACACCACTGAAAACATCTGAAATGAAGCACTTGCACCATAGTCACAATTAATTTGGAACTTGGCAGAAACTGCCAGGTTTTAAGTTGATTTATAGCTGGTCTTTGTCGGGCCACATTAGAAATTTGGATGAGATACTGATTTTAATGCTGTGTAGCATGAACCTTTTGACTTTCACCGAGTGTCTTGGGTTTGGCAAACCCAAAAGCATTTGGGTGGGACACCAGAATACCTGAAGATAGCTCTTTAGCCACAGAATTATGACTTTTATTAATTATCAGGTAGTTCTTGGAAGGCAGGGTGGGCTGCTGGCATTAGCTAACCCCAGACATCTACTTTTCCTTGTGTAGAAGGGGGTGGGGAGGATAGAATAGTGGGAAAAAAAAAAAAAAAAAAGGCAAGAGCAGAGGACACACACCCCATTGGCTGGAATGCATGCATAAATTACAGAGGTTAAGACCCAAATTATGAATTTTTCATGGCTGATGACACACGATAGCTCAAAACCGTTCAGAATGCTGAACTATGAAATGATCTGAATGTCTCTTCTTTTTTAGTACATTAAGATGTCAAAGCTGCTTTATAAATAATACATAACCATTTGCATCTATATTTTGTGAGCCATACGTTTGGGTGTATATCAGTTTCACACTGGGATATTTGATCGGAATTACAGATTTACTCTTTTTACATTTTGAGTAAAATAAATGGAGGTAATACAGAAATCTAAGACATGACAAGAAGCACGTGCAACATTCTATCGCATGCATTGCAATAGTAATGCTACGAAGAATGTTGCTGGTAAGCTTGCACATAAACCCTGTGAAAACCCTACTGAGAGTCAGGCACAGAATCCCAGCACAGTGGGGGTTGGAAGAGCCCTCTGGGGATCATCTGGTGCCACCCCCCTGCCCCAGCCAGCAGGGTCACCCAGAGCAGGGGGCCCAGCAGCGCAGGGTCCAGGTGGGTTTGGGATCTCTCCAGAGAAGGAGACTCCACAGCCTCTCTGGGCATCCTGGGCAGCACCCTCATAGGATAGGAGTTTCTCCTTATGCATCCAGCCCAGCTCCATCAGCCAGGACCATTGCACGTCTCCAGCACAGGGCTCTGCTGGCGCAGACTCCCACCTCCCACTCAGTTGGTGCGTGCAATTCTTGGCACAGCCCAAGAGCCCCACGGCTCTGCTGACCCTGGGTCCCTGCTCAGTCGGAGGACAGGGTCTGCCTTGGTAAATAACACACACACACCCCCACGCACCCCCCCACCCTGCAGCACAGTCCAGCTCTGAAGTAGCCCATCCCTGAAACCCTTGATGTTCAGTGAACTTGGCTCTAGTAGACCAGAAGTGGCTTACAAATCTCTGCTCTGCAAGGGCACATCTGCACTGGCCCCAGTCCAACAAGGCACTTAAGCACATGCTTATAGTAAGGACTCCAGAGTCATCAATTCCATGATTAAGTGCTTTCCTGAATTAACACCAAAGTGCTCGGCACCTTGCAAAGCTGGTGCAGCAACCTGGCACGAAGGGTACATGACTGTTTGTTGGGAATGAGCAGCAGAAAATGACTGTGACTCGTACAGAGCGGTGCACCCACTGCAATCTGACCTGACCCCTGGAAGGACACTGAAATTCATTCAGCTCAGCATCAGATATTCTGCCATTTTTATGATGTAAAAAGACATGAAGCTAAAAAAGCTTCGAAGGGAAAAATCAGAAACATCCAAGTCAGCATCCCACCATTTCAAATACTGAACAACCTGAGTAATTCAACTGTGAGACACGGAGGATGGGATCCAAAATTCACATTAATGGGTGGCACTATTGGCTTCAATGACCTCTGGATCACAAATGCAAAGCCTAATTCTGGAATTTGGGCAAAACCAGGAAAAAAGCACAAGCTTCCTCTTTCCAATAAAACAAACTAAGAAAAGATCATCCAATGCCTTTCCAACAACCCTGCCGTTACTCAAATCCCTGTGCAGGATTTAGTTTTGGAAGGTTCCGAATGAAGCTGTGAGCTTTGTCACCAGCAAGCAGCTGACCTGACAGCTTCACAAGGTGTAAAATGAAAGGACAAGAGAATCTAATAAATAACAGGTAATGGAACACAGCTGTCATAATAATAAATGCCATTTATATCCAAGTATTTATGACCCAAATATGCATCAGAGCATTGATTGACTCAAAATAAATGCAGAATATGATGGCTGTGCGGTCTGTCAAAAGGATGTGCCTGTTACAGGCACTTCCCATGAATCAATTTTTGCAATTACTCCTGCAGATGACAGATGAGACTCCTGAACCACAGCCTGGGTTGGCAGAACAGAGGTGAATGAAGCCAGGGCGCGGTACCTCGGGATAGAAACCCGAGTTACTCTAAACCAGGAGCTGAGGTTCGGCGACAGCTGAACACCACGAAGGAGAGATCTCATCCGGCAGACAGAAGACAGCCAGAGTGTTCAGCTGGAGAGAGGGGCAGCAGAAACATGACTCACTTGTAGAGAAAGGGGGCTGCAGCATAAGGCAGAGGGATGTACTCCAGTAAAAGAGCCTGGCCCTTGTTCCAGCCTCTTCCTGTCTGACTCCTCTCCTCTCTTCCACAGCATTTTTTGCTCCTCACACTCACCCACTCCTCAATTAATACCCAAGTGACACCAAAGCAGCTGCAGCTTTGGCTCAAGCCACTGCCACAAATCTTTTATATTAGGAGAACACTGTGACACAGGCTGGCATTCCGTTTGCCTCTTCCCAACCAACAGCTACTCCTCCCATTTACACTTGAAGCCATCTCAGAATTTTACCAACTCTTGAAGAGATGTACAGAGCAAGCCAGGGCAGAGTTAGGAATCCAATGGGAGTTCGCAGAATCACCAAATGGTAGGGGTTGGAAGGGACCTCTGAAGATCATCGAGTCCAACCCCCCCTGCCAGAGCAGGACAGAACTAGAGCAGATCACTCAGAAATGCATCCAGACAGGTCTGCAAAGTCTCCAGAGAAGGAGACTCCACAACCTCTGAGGAGTCTGTCCCAGTGCTCTGTAACCCTTACAGTAAAGTTGTTCTTCCTCATGTTGAGGTGGAACTGCCTGTACTCGAGCTTGAATCCATTGCCCCTTGTCCTATCATGGGGCACAAGTGAAAAGAGGCTGTCCCTGCCTTCTTGACACCCAGCCCTGATGTATTTACAGACACTAATTAGATTAGATAGGGTTTGGGATGAACAACTGCAAAACCGGTGATCGCCTCGGGAGCAGCGCCGGGCAGGTATCACGGTACCAGTCCCCGTGATGTCTGCCTCCTGCCAACTCCTCTTGGTAAAGGATCTCCAGCAGTGCCAGCAGAAGTGGCTCAGTCCCAGCACTGGGTGGAGCCAAGATACATTTCTGCAGGAGCAAATTACCATGTGAGCAAAGGATGAATAGACAGACGCATAGCGAATGCCACCCCGGGAGGGAGGTTCTTTTAAGTACAGGTATTTTCAAAAGGAGATCCCATTTGTCTTTACACCTCCCTTTGTGGCTTAGCCGCTGAAATGCCGACTGCGGTGAGAATGCAGGAAGAGTCTAATTGGCCAAACAGGATGGCTTGGTGTCTATTTCTGCCTCTGAATGCCTATCCCACCCTGTACAGGTGCACAAGCACTTCTGCAGCCAGCACTGCCCAGCTTTTTCTGTGCGTGCCTGGAATTAGAAAAATCTGCAGCATAAAAAAAGAATAAATTAAAATCTTACACTTCCTCTCCTCTGCCCAAATACTCTCCAGAGAAGGAAAGGATCCTCCCCAGCCTCTACTGCTACTTCGTGCAGTCATCTTTCAGGGATTATGGCCAGGGAGCTGCCATTCAGCCCACACTTTCCCCTCTCAAGTGCTGCTTGTGTACCCAGTGGAAAGGCAAACCCCCAGACAGTGGAAGGAAAATAGAGAAGAGGAGAGGGAGAAACCACAGACTTTAAATTTAACAGTCACAAAAAGCTCCTGCCTGCTGGAACTACACTTCATTGCTCTTATTTTTCACTTCTTACTCTCCAAATAAAAATTTACCAGCTTGACTCTACAACTGTTCCCAGAAATGGCTCTGACCCATCAGCTTTCCACCCCTTGCTTCCAAAGACACCGTTGCCTCTGTCTCACTTGCTCTTTTCTTACAGGGACTGATCAACCCTTTGTGTCTCTGAGAGGGGCTTGTCCTGCCAGCGGGTTGTCCACGCGGCATAACCAAGAAGGACAAGAGGCACTGACAGAGAGGAACACACAGAGGTTGCATTTCCTCAGTTACTGGAAGGCTGGGAGGATCACAGGCAGCTCCAAGAAAAGATCCCTTGTTTTGTTTTTGACCCCGAGCACACAGGGTTTATTTTTTCCTATCAGGAGCAGTCCTAGAAAGGTTCAGGTAGAAACAGCTCACTCTACACAGGGATGCTCAACAGGAAAAAAAGTAGTGGCTATGTTTGAGCTCTGAGTCAGCATGAAACCGTATATACCCATCTAATTGAGTGCTGACAACGTGTTTGGCTCTCTGGAAGGCAAACCCAGACAGCCTCTGCCTCAAGGGACTGGCAAGCCACTTAGGCACAGCAAACAACTATGGGCTGTGAGGTTGTTAATATTTTCCCACCAACAAATTTCCAAACAATGAGAACACCTAAACACCCAGCTCACTCTGGATGGGATAATTTCTGGGTGTGTACAAGCACAGTCCTGCTCTTTCTGCACGAGACATTGGCCTGCTGGGATTTGTTTGAGCCACTTCCACTCTGGGGACTTTCGGTTGTGAACGCACGTGTTCCTCAAGCTGCTGGGGGACCAGCTGCCATCTACCTGCAGTGGTGAATAAAGGCTCTCCCAACAGCCCAAACAGCCCCTCTGTTTCAAAGACGTGTTTCTGCAATGCTTTTTTTATTTTAATTTTCACTGTATTTTTATGCTGTAATACATAACGTGCTCACACACACACAAACAGCGTATTTAATCATGGTGAGGCTTGGGACACTTTAGAAAGGAAACATTAATTTCTGCTTCAGGGCTAAGGAAATTAAGACACAGGAAAGTGACCTGCCCAGGATGAACTACAGAAATCTGGAATTCACACAGTTCTTCCAGCTTCAGCAGTGTCCTGTTTACAGAGCAATATCTATGCTAAAGGTATTTCTGAATCAGAATTAAAAGTGAATTTTTTTCCTCACAGCACCACACAAGCCAAACATGAACAAAGACCCTTTTGTGCTACTTGACCACTGAACCTGGTCGTTCAAACACAACGTGGTGAGATAAAAGCAACACCTGACTATGGGGAAATCCGAGGCCATGGGAGATCTCAGCAATGCAATTTAAAACATTCATCCTTCGACGGAGATTAATTCCTACAATACAATCACTTGTACAAAATACCACCCTTCGAATCACCATTCTCACCAACTGCTACAGGTATGCTCTTGCATCACTCCTCGCCTTGGCTTTGTTTTACTTAGCTCAACAGCCAACAGACGGATGACGGTACCGCGTTTCGTCAAGTGCGAAACACAAGATCCCCAGGTTCCAGACCATCATGAGGACCAGAAGTTTCTGACGAGTGTAAGGAGTTTTGAATTATGCCATTAGTTCCTTATGTCATGCAAAGCTGTCATATAATGACAGCACCGAATACAGGAGCATTAAAAAAAAAAAAAAAAAGTCTTGAGAACACACCTAATTAATTGGACTGAAGTATACAAATGGTTGGTTTGGACGTGGCCTGAAATGCTCTCCCAGAGCAGAGCACAGTACAGGGTGAAATAAAGAATTTCATAAACGCTCCATATTTGTTTCCTCAGCAAATTAATGAGGAGAAGAGCGGTGCTTTAAAAGGTGTGGACCTGATTACTCACACTGTTTGCGTTCTCTAGCATCTCTCAGTTTGGCAGGACACTCTAGGTTGTGTTTCCCTCACTGCAGGCACCACTCATCAGTATTCAAGCTCCAATCTTGCCTTTTCCATAAGGAAGCATGTTGCACCATGAGGTGCCAGTTTTCTCCTTAGAGCAAACTGATAGAAAACATAAACAACATGTTTAGGATGACTGTATACATGCACAGTTGACGTACACATTTACATTGAGAAGAAAGCTGCTGCACCGTACTGCTCCATTTCATTTGCTGTGACAGGGTCAGAACCTGGTTACAAAAACACACTTATGGAGACAGACAAGGCCTGAACACAACTTTCCTGGCAAGGTCACGACTGACTCAACAACACACTAGATGCAGCCTCGGGAGGAATTCAGTACCGATAATTCCACCCCTTTTCCTCACTGAGATACCAGACTCTTCCCAGAGCTAGCCCTTAAGATTCCCAGCAAAGGATATCCTGAAGGCTTGGTTTACTCACCTTAGCCAACAAGAATAATTGTTTCAGTGGGAATTGCTGGGAAATCCACTCCTTAGGAACAGGGAATCAGATAAGAATAGCCAGAAACCCAGACCAATAACACACTAACGCCACCTGAGCTTTGAGAGGAACTGTCTTGAGCAAAGAGCAACCACTGCGGTCAAATATAAGTAACTGCAGTCAAAACTGCCATGTGTGTATGTATACAGTGTGTGTATATATCATACAGCATAGCCTTGATCCATACAGTGGTAAGTCTTGTGATGTTACAGATGTGAGAGATATGTCACTCACTCTAAGCACTGCTGCACAGGGATGGAGAAATATCCCTCTTCAGTCCCAAATGCTGAGATAACTGCTACCAGAAATACCTCTAAAGGGAAACGAGCCTTACACGTGAGCACTGTTGCCCACATACTGGCAATGACTAAAGCCCAATGGCCGTGGCAGCTCCTCCCATCAGTAGGTTTCCAGACAAAAATCATTCAAATACAAATCAAACCATGAAATGCTCAAGGAATCCACTTGTGAGTACCGCTGCATGGCCAGGAGTGGAAGTAAAACTGTAGCTGTAAGACATGAACTACTGTCATTCTGCTCTTCTCAAGGGCCCATTTTAAAGGCTGTTTGAGGATTATAGGACAGTTTGATCACCACCAGTGAGAGGTGACTATAACCAGTGAGCTGCCACCCGCTGCCTCTGGCAGAGCTACTGCCCACAGCCAGCAGTGTTACTGCTTATCACCAGAGACCCAGAAATGATCAGGTACGATGCACGGCAGAGAATATGAACCCTGCTATAACACACACTGCCTCCCAGATAAACATAAATAACATCTCCAGCTTACTTTCTTTAGACCTAAGCCAGTATCTGTATAAAACTGATCACCCT
>JANHGN010024255.1:113833-142894 GCA_024605025.1 Megaceryle maxima
GACTAGATGATCTTAAAGGTATCTTCCAGTCTAGGAAATTCTGTGAATCTGTGAATACTGCTGTAACATTTCAAAGTTTGAAATCAGTCTTAGTTTCCCAATTCAGGCAAGCAGCGTTGGAAACGCAAGGGAAAAAAAAAAATGGCTTTGAATTAAAAGCCAAGATGTAAAACAGCAATCAGATTTTTGACTTAAAAAAAAATAATTTCCAATATGATGTCAATTGAAGCTGCATTTAAAGATCCAGCCGTTCCTATCTTGCTTTTTGCTAAAGCAATTAAGTGGAAGGTTGTCCACAGTTACTATTTCACAACCCTTCTCCACATCCACTGAGGCCCATTTCTATCATGCCGTATTTCACAGTTTTGTATTTAAGTGTACAGTGGCAAAAATACCATTTGATTGTGCTATTTCGTCTCTCTGGATGTCCAGGAAACTTATTTGGAGCTAACTTACTATGAGATTTAGTTTTGAACAAATAATTTAAAAAGAAAAGAGGAAAAACCCAACCCCACCTTCTGCTTTTCACTTTGTGAATTACAGTGATCACATTTATCATTGTGTTTAAGGAATCTGGGCAACTGGACCATCAATAAACCAGGTACTGTGTTCCTAGAGATGTATTTCATAACACAGCGCTGCAGGCAGCAACCCAAAGGACTGGTTCCAGCATACAGCTTGCAGTCCACCTCTTCCCTTGTGCCTAAACTGGAGCTTGCCTCACCCTGCAGTGAGCTGATTCTGGGAGACCAGCCCTGATGAACATCTTTTGCTCTGAAATGAATGGTGTATTTGCTGGCAGAACATCTTCTGTGGCCACACAGCGCGTTCGATCGGGGGACTAAAATTTATGCATGAGAACATCTGAGGAGGAGCAGACACCACCTCTCCCCATCAATTAAAAAAAAAAATAAATCTTTACATCTGGGTCAGTTGCACAATCTGGTTTGTGACGTGGCGGCTGACAAGAGGGGGCAGGAACAGGAGGCTGTGGCAGAGTTTGCTTCCCAGAGCAGTGCCGTACAAAAGACATGCAAATTATTGCCTAAGACAGCTTTAGGTTGCTGACACTTAGCAGCAGAACCCAGCAAATGTGCTTGGCTGTCAAGTGTTCCAACTCTGCTTTTGCATTTCTTACTGTTTGGAAATGAATGATTAAACAAGTCAAGGCTGTTTTTGTTTTACAGCCTCTTCCACTTTGAGTTGGTTTTACACAAAATGCTTTTAGGGTGGTTTGATTTAGACTCCAAAGCTGATGGAAGGATTGAGCGGGCATGAGAGCTGAGATTTCTGTTCCAATATAACTGCTTACGAATCCCCAGTGGCAGCAGAGATCAGAACCTCTTTACTAGTAAACACATTTTAGTACTTGTAAGTTCGCTGCATCCCTGTAACATAAAAGCTTATTACTGGGAAAAGTACAGGGAGCATCAAAAGAAATTGTCAAAAGGATGAAACGGGTCCTTTCACAGTAAAACAGTAAACACATTGGGAAAGGAACAACTGATGGGGGATAGAGATCTAGCACCATGAGGAGTGTGGAAAAGGGGAAAACTGAATCTCCTCCTTTCCTAGAAGACTGAGCAGGTAGCATCTAATAAGACTGACAACTGCAAAATTCAAATCAAAGGAGATACTTCATGCACAGAATTTAACTAAACATTGGGATTTTACCACAGTGGGCTATGGGAGCTCAGAGTTTGTTATTTCAAAACAGGACTGGACAAAGTCTTGGAAGAATACTAATCTAAGAAAGAATACTAATTTAAGGACTGTTTAAGATAAATCCTCTTGTTCAGAAAGTCCTCAGCTATCCAGCTGATATTTTCACCATCATCTTGTCCAGTGCTTTCTTTTTTTTTCCCTATATATGTGCTATTGATAACAACCAAAAATCCAATAATAGACTTAAAGGATGACTGGTCTGCACTGGTACAACTATTCCCGTGTTATTCTGAGAAAAAAAAACAAAAAAACCAAAAAAATCATTAGGAAGACAAAATTGTATTTGCATCATGTCCACCAGCTCGATTAGGTAATGGCTTATTAACCTGTTATTGACTTGCACCTAAAATTATTTCTAAAAGCTGGAACGAGTTTCACACTTACCTTTCTAAAACCACAAGAGACACTGCCCCTGCACACGCAAACTGACAGGGTGAAGTACAGAAACACCCAGTCAGTTAACGGGATTTGTCCCATTGTCATTTCTTCTTCATTTGATTTAACTGGCTCTGACTGTTTGAGAACTGGTTAAGATAGTGGAGCAAAAGAGGACAACAGCCTTTCCTGGCCACAGCCTTGGTGCTCGCACACAGTGCGTGACATCGGCCGGTTTGCCATCGTGCAATCGGTTCCAGGGAAACCTCATTAACTTAGCTAGCCAATTAGGATGGATTTGTATCCATTCTGGTCGATCCTGAATTAGACATGAGATCCTAGAGGACTGGTCAATAGCTTTGCAGCACTGCACCACTGTGAGTGACACTGCTCCAAGACTGGTTTGCCTCACCACGACTAAAGTACCCCTTTAGCTGTGGCTCCAGAAGCAGCCAGTCACCCATCCCAGCACCCATCCAAGGCTACGTCTGAAAGAGGAGCAGTTTTATTTTTCCCTTTCCATGCCGTTTTCCTGGATGTTCTGCACATGTGCCACCCCTCTGAGAGCTTCAGTCACAAATACACCTCCAGCAGGGAGAACGGCTGCTCCCGTTTGCCCGGAGGATGAAGCACTGATCCCCAGGGCTCAGGGCTAGAGGAAGGTGTCTTGAGAAAAGCATTTTAATAACCACAAACCCAAAGGATCTTTATTTTATTCTATTCCCTTTCTCTACTTGAGATCTTTCTTCTTCCATAGCAGTTACAACACGAGGCACACACAATAACCGCATCCACAGGAGCCTTTGGAAACAAAGCTGCAATCTTCTGGAAGAACTGGTCAGATTTTCCCTTGTTCCAGTACCAGAGCTTGTGTGGCCATCTGGAGAGCAAAATCAGGATCTGTTGAGGACTGAAAACTAAACTTGTATCTTTTCTGGCAGGGTCCCTGATCTACAGCACAGCAGTGCAAGCACCAGGCAGGCAGAATAACCAGGTGACCAGACACAAGCCAGTTTCTATAGGGCAGACCAGTTACACGCATCCTTGCCCACAAAGCCTTTTCAACCATAGCATGCACTTAAACACACCAAGAACGACAGCCTAAAGCTGATAATGCAGCATAATCCAAATCCCTTGATCCTTGAAATCTGCATTGAGTACCATGAATTAGATTTAACTAGCAATAAAATACTTTAAATCTGTTATTCTCTTAATAGAATGATACATCATTTGTATCTGGCAGAAGGAGAAAAAAATGTTCCTCGTTTCCAGTTTGAGATCGAGGGGGAAGACTCTTTTTATCCTAAAATGAGGTTTATCATCCTTTTTACAACAGCACCACTAATCCTCCAACCTACCTCAACTAACACTTTAATTTCAAATCATTAACTAGAGTTATGCTGTCTCAAAGAGAAATCAAGCTCGAAATCTACCTCCTGCAGCAACAGAGGACAGGAGAGAGAGGAGACACTTTACAATACAGCATATTTACTAACAAATTCTCTGCTACATCTAATTTACCAACAGCAGCAGCTTCCTAAGAAAAAAGACACACTAGGAAGTGCTTCCCCTTTTCTTCTGAGTGGAATCAAGAGCTTCTGATGCCACGGTAGAGTCACTTTGGATGGCCAACTCGGTTACAGTTCCATGCCAGGGCCAGGAATATTGGGAAGGCTGGTGCACAGATGCTGGTTTTGCTGGTAGCCTTGGCCAGAAGGAGCCCCTCAGCCATCACCTCCCACCAGGGCCACAAGCTGAGGGGGGATTTGGCAGCTCTCAGTGCTGAGGGCTGTGCTGGAGGGAACTGAGGGGATGCTGCAAGGGGCAGGGCAAAGCACCATCAAAGCCTTGCGAGCCCACACGGCTCCACTTTGGGAATGGGGCGGGGACCGCTCTTTGCTGGCATTCTCCCCAGGCAGCCAGGGGGACTGACTGATTTCTTTTTAATTATTATTACAGCTCTCTAGGGGGCTGATGTATAGTGGGCTTGGCAAAGGACAAGCTCCCTCTTTTGAAGGGAAAATGGCCATACTCTCATTTTAATTACACAGTTGGCTATCAACTAAGAGAGCACTGACAGCCTCATGATGAACATTTTCTCCCCTGGCCAGAACAGAGCTATGAAATGAGACTCTGCTCTCAAGCTTTTCCTGTCTCTCACTGACATCCACCAAAATTGTCCTACTGAGACTTAAAATTGAAGACCTACCTGAAGACTGCACATTCCAGAAAGCAGGTAAGCACTGGGCAAATGGGCAGGAAATGCTTTGGGGTTATTGGGAGACTTCCAGGGCACTCCAGATCCTGCTTTGGTGTTACCACCTAAGTGCAGGAGCAGAGCACCAATGTCTGGACAGGGAAGGACAGGGAATCATTCACAATGTGCAAGTGAAAGCGTGTTGTGTTTTGGTAGGAAAACTGCTTTCACACCATTCTTCTACCAAATTGTTCCCTTTCCAATTCAAGCCATACATCTGCAAGAGTGCTTTTAGCAGATCAGTAAAATGGCATCTTCTAAAATGGCATCAGTAAAACTTCAATAACTAAGAAAATTATCAATTGGAAGGGGAAAAAAAAGTGTTGCTTCATCTCTGTCTACTGCAGCTCACTTCCTTCATGGATGTCAGTTCAGACTTTTCTAGACAGACTAACTTCACCCTGGTCTTATGCTGCCTGCCTCTAGTTATCTGGAGGAAGGGAAATGTGTCAGATTAAAGCGAATTTTAAAGGATGAAAATATATTAACTCTCATCACAAGAACTTTGAGATATCAATCTGAAAGACTAGATTTTTATTCACTCACTCTAAGATGCAGGCAGCACCAAGGAGGGGTAGTGCTCTTAAAGTCCTGCCATCTGCAGCTTTATGCTAATTCACTTTTTTAGGAATAGAAATCCCTGAGGAATGGGAATATGCTAAAACCCCCTGAAGATATGGATGCAAAAGCAGTTGTGGGTAAGTGCTTTTGTTTGGTGCTAATCCAACAGCCTGTGATTGTTTTACTTTCCTCAAAGCCTTTCCTCCAACTTTCCCCCCTCCCAAGGATCTTAATATTTACTCTAAACAGCTTCATATTTATTTGTGGAGGAAGCACATACAATTCTTAACACTGCCCACCAAACCTGCACTAGTAAAAAGCTACTTGCTGGACACAAGGAATTTCAGCATTTTGTCCTGCTCAATTGCCTGTGTCTTTCTGAGTTGCCCATAAAATACAAGAGTGTCTCGTGCAATGACAGCTCTCTCTATATGAGCCACCACCCATTAGGGACTGGACCAAAACCACACTTATTTCACAGAGGAAATTTCTGTAGTGCTGCCTGGGCTTCAAATCAAAGCAGCAAACCAGAAGGAGAGAAAAACATCTCAGTGGAATCTCACAGTTTCACCTTCACAGTGGTGCCCATCTTTCTGCCTAAGGCATTGGCAGTTAGTAAATAATAACCCATCCCCAAATAAAAGATATTTCATGTAACCTCGGGAGACCACTTCCTAAGAACACAAGAACAATGGCAATAGATCAGAAAACCGTGTAGTCTGGCATCCTGTGTGTGACAGCGACAGCAATCAGATCCTTCCGAGGAAAGCACGCAGAACTCCTGCACAGGCAGCTGAATGACTCAGAGCCTGGCTTAAGCCTTCCCAAGAATTATGATGTGTTAGCCATGTAGAGATCTGGTGTTTTGAGCTCTGGCCCTCATGACACTACTCGTGGCATTCACCTCCACAAGCAAACCTTCCACTGCTAAGTTTTTGAAGTGCTTTCCAGCAAACTGACTGCCCTGGGATGATTTTTTTCTGCTTTAAGAGGAAAACATTAAGAAAATCACACACCAGACCTTTTCAAGACGTTCAGTACTGGATGTGCTTTACATTACTCCTCAGTTTTTAAGAACAAGCAAACAAATAATATAGATGGTCTCTAAAACTGCTCTGCTAAGAAGTGAAGGGTGTGCATGGGAAGACAAAATGCGACTCCAGGGCTGGCTGAATGCGACTAGACACATTGGCCAGGTGTCATGAGGGTAAATGAACTTGCTGTCTACTTTCATTATGAGTCACGAATTCTCTAAAAGGCAAGGAAGGAACCATTTGCACTCTCACTTAACCCTGTACCCTGAACTAATTCTTACTTGTTTTATTATCCCGGTCATTACACTTGCAGTCACAGACGCTGTTTAGACATAAACAATTCACCAGTAACTGCAACTGCCAGGAAATACACTGAACCACTAACCTGGGCCAGTTAACAGTGCAGTGTGGGTCAGGGAGCAGTCTGGATGTGCCAGACAACACATGGACCTGCTGCAGCAGGTCCAGAGGATGCCATGAAGATGATATGAAGGATGGAATTCCTCTGCTGTGAGGACAGGATGAGAGAATTGGGGTTGTTCAGCTCAGAGAGGAAGAGAAGGCTCTGGGGAGACCTTCTTGTGGCCTTTCAGTATCCGAAGGGGGCCAGTAAGAAAACTGGGGAGGAACTTTTTACAAAGACTTGCAGAGATAGGCCAAGGGGTAATGGCTTCAGACTGGAAGAGGGGAGGATTTAGATGAGAAAGTAGGAAGGATCTCTTCACTCTGCAGGTAGCGAGACCCTGGCACAGGGTGCCCAGGGAAGCTGTGGATGCTCCAGCCCTGGATGTGTTCAAGAGCAGGCTGCATGGGGCTCTGAGCAACCTGGTCTGGTGGGAGGTGTCCCTGCCCATGGCAGGAGGGTTGAACTAGATGATCTTGAAGGTCCCTTCCAACCCAAACCATTCTACAATCTGCCTTTGGCAGAAAATAAGGTTCTGGCCCCTCAGCAGTTCCCATGCTGCTCTCTTTTGCTGTTCAAATGCATCAGGTAACTCCACCTATGCTTAGCTTAGGGACTGGCATCTAAACTACAAGAATCAGGCTCTCCAGACAAACACCAAACCCCACTTTCCTGACAAGATCCATGAGTGAGCCAGAGATGTTTAAACCATGATTTTATAACATTCAGAATACCCTCAACTGCCACAGCTCTGCACGTCCAACACACCTTAGAGGGACTCTGACCACTATTTAAGCTGTGGTCTGAGCACAGGGCAGGGGTATTAAACACCTCCCACTTCCTACGCAATTCCACATGATGCCCATCAGCATTTAAACAACTCTCTGCCAGGGTACCGAGCCACAGGCTTAACCAACATCGTTTTTCAGGTGCCAGCAACATTTCAATAGGTTTTTGTACTAAAAATACAAAGAAACTTTGCTATCAATGGCAATTTGCAATTACATATTGACTGGTGGGATGAGAGACCTGAACAAACAGTGGACAACAAACAACTAAATGCCTTCAATGACAAGCAGTCTTTGTCCTCCAACGATCACAGACTATGTCAGGAAGCCTCTCTCACAGTTCTAAGTGGCTACTGCTATTCAACAGAAATTATTTGCTGATTCAATTCTGCAGTATTTAGAAATGCTCTTGCCTCTTGCTGTTACAAATGGCAATTTAGACATAAAGCAACCGGTTCCGAGCGGCTGGGTGGCCTTCAGAAAGGGATCAATTCATTTAAGGAAACTGTTGAAATACTGAGGTATCCCAATGTTTAATTTGCCGTGGTTTGTAAAAGGAAAAGGATGATAACTACACTGCAGAATAAACTGGGGCTCTGCCTGTCTTACAGCTGTTATTTCTAAGATTATCACCCACATGAATTTCCAAAGAATCATCCCTGACTTGCAAAAACACTTTAATACCAAGTTCAACTGGAGCTGCAGGAGGGAGCTTTGCAGCTAGACTTGCTTCTGTGGATAAAAGAACACGACCTCTGCAAAAGATCCCAGGGTTAACAGTAGTTTCGATAGCCACGGTGCGTGACTGGACCCTGTTTTAAACAATTCTTCTGACAGGTGTCCTCGGGGTAGGAGGAGGGCGACTGGCAGCGGCACGCTGACACGGGCACGGCCGGACTGCAAACGCGCTGCCTTCATGCACCACCCGTTACGGTAATGGAAAAAGGGAAAGGCAGTATTTGATGAACCCAAGGATTGTTAACATATTAAAAAAGCCCATTTCAATCAAGCCTAAATATACAGAAAGTGAGACTGGTGACTGACCAGTGGCCCATCTGAAGTCAG
This sequence comes from Megaceryle maxima, assembly GCA_024605025.1. Classification (NCBI taxonomy): domain Eukaryota; kingdom Metazoa; phylum Chordata; class Aves; order Coraciiformes; family Cerylidae; genus Megaceryle; species Megaceryle maxima. The sequence goes on from JANHGN010024255.1 coordinate 122,042, forward strand.
TTGGTGTTCAGTGCCTATTCCATTCCCCTCTCTAGAGACCACACCGTCCCAGGCTGCCAGCCGAGCTTCGGTGTGAGCCTTTCTACACAGCTGCAAACTGAACCTTGGGGGAAACTTGTCATGGTGGTACCAGCAGTTAGTTTGTCTGGTGACTAGACTATGGAATCTAGTTTCTGGACTATGAATCCATAGAAGACAAGTTCAGTAAGTACAAACAAGGAAAATTAACATGCCTTTTATATACAGTGCAAATATTTTCTCAGCTCCGTGTGTCATACAGTGTATTGTTCAAGTCATCGGAAGGTATAACATTAGCAGCAGGTAGGAATATCTCACCAGGGAGCTTTTAGTAAAAATTTAATATGCATACATAACATCCTGTACCTTTGCTGCCATAAAACATCCTCAGTCAGAACCAGGACCACTTTGGACAGCTTGCTCTTCAGGAAAATCTGTTCTCTCCACACTTTTTTTCCAGAGATATTTTCTTTTCATATTTTCTCTGTGTCTTGCCACCCTTGCCCCCCAATATAACATACTTTGTATCCCACGCAGGTATCACCACAGCCGTGGGTTTCCAAGCGGTTTGCGCACAGCACGATCGCTGCGTTGGCCGAAAAGCTGAAAGAACAGAAGGCTCTGGATGGGCAAACCAGAACTGAAACCACCTGCACTTCTCAGCTGGTGATGCCAGCTGATGGAGGAAGGGCACTGTGCAGACCCACACTTCAAGGAAGGGTGAAGATGTCACCCCCTGGCAGGTCAGATATGCACTCGTGGGGTTTCCTCTCTCCGAGGAGCTGGAAGGTTGTGTTTCCAAAGCACGCTCAGCTCTGTTTCACTTTACATACCCCAGTCTGGACATTGCTTGTGAACCACAGATTTTGCACGCTCATAACTAATGGCACTGGACAGCACAAGAGCTGGGGCAGGGCACTACTCAACCAGATTCCACTTATTATTGTATCCACGTGGAAAACATCTGTCCCTTGAAAGTGACTCTGCAGCCAACAAACTCCAAATGCCTTCAGCCTAACAGCCAACTTGCAAGGCTGGTGTTTTGACAGATTGTGACAGATACCAGCGAAGCTATCTTGAAGAAGTAGGTTTCTTTCTAAGAAGATCTTATCACATTTTATAAGAAATGCAACAAAATAACCCTTAGAGACAGTTTCTTTTCTTTTGACTAAGCAAAAGCAACCAGGTAGCTGATAGTTTCAGCATCGTGAGCTACAGCAGCATAGTAGTACCTCAGATTTACACATTCCAGTGCTCCTGTGAACCCTTGCCTGGGGGACATCATATGGGCAGCATTTTGAAGGTGGAAGATGTCAATTAAAACAAAACAAAACAACAAGGGACAAGGGGGATGGCAGGGACCAAACCAGCAAAATTGTGAGACAATTTCATGTTCCTGTTCTGCAATTTTACCTGTAAGAAGATTGATAAAGGAGATGAATTTATCCAGTCAAACACTTGCACGATTCTCACCATAACAACTCCTTACATCAGCTCCCCTGAACTAGTATCTATTTTTAGTATCAGGTTTTTAAAGGATCCTCAACTCAATCACTCATTTTGAGCTTGCAATTTACCCTGGGAGTAATTTTGCTGGTGGAATTAGTGCCACTTAACTACTTTGATTTGCAGGCACAATTAGTAAGTTGAGCATTTATATATCCTAAACTACACCTGAGAACAGAAGGCTGCCTTGAAAAACAGCCCCTGTGCTTAAATTGAATGTAACTCAGTTCAACAGCAGGTGGATCTCTAAAGCACCCTGCACATTCCAGAGTAATTAAAAAAAAAAGACCTTTTTTTTTTTTTTTAAGTGGCAAAGTTATTCTTTTAACTCACCCATCTTCCTTACATGACTGACTCTCATCATAAAGGTTCTCATGAAATAGCATCTTTCTTTGTCAGACTTTGCCAAGGACTCTAATGCTCAAAAGGTGTGGCCAAGGGCACTCAGGAACTTTTACTGTTATTGATATTGCCAGGTAGGTTGGACAAAACCTCAGGATGCTGAATATACAAGCACAGAGCTGACTCTTAACACCTTTAATTGCTGTGGTGGCCAGGACCACTCAAATCCCAGGGTGGGTAGAGGCAAGGATAAAACCAGGAACTGTTATTAAGGCAGAATTAAAACCAAAGAATTTGCAGCATATTTCAGACATCCTTCAAGGAAAACAAAATAAAACCCAAACCCAAATCCTTAAAACCCAAAAGCCTATCTTTCACTCAGCCCAAACTCTTAACAAGGTCAGTTTTAAGAAGCACTTAATTGCAGGCTTACACGACAGGGGGTCATCTTGCCTCTACAAACCAATGATCTAGAGAAGAAAGGGAACAGGGAAAAGACACAGAGAACAGAGCACCTTGGCCAGGGCCAGCAACAGAACTGTAAAAAGAAATCAAAGGTCTAACTGCTTTATCTATACTGCCTCCCTCATCACTTCCAAGTCTACCCCAACAGCAATTTATTCTAACCATTCATTTCAAATCAGTGTAGCTCCAAATAAACAAGTTAAAGTTAAAGAACTCCATAGTTCTTTAAGATAAATAATCACAGGAAAGGTAAATTTCTATTCATGTTCTCAATTCAATGCTACTGTGCCACAAGAGAATAAATTAGAGTTGCCCCATTTTCAATTCAGCTCATCCACAAAGAGCAAGGAGAATGATGCAGTAGGAGAATAAGTAAAATAAATCTTGCTTCTGTAAATATTAGTTTTCATCCAAACTATTAATCTGAAAAGTTTGGAAGGAAAAAACGGTTAAAACTGTCCAAATGTTTAATTAGGAATAACCTGATGTATAACTGAGTGGGGGAATGAAAGAGGTCAGGATTGAACTTTCCCTGGAAACATCCTTTCCACTGAGACCCAAAGCACCTCCCCGTTTGCAGCAGCAAAGAACACAAGCATGTGTGCGAACCCCTCCTCCTCCTCTTCTTCATCCCATCAAATAACTGTTTGGGTTTCATCTGAAACTGAAGCCATCCTCAGTCATTTGACTAAAACTTGAAAACAGCTGAAAAGAGTTTTAGCCAAAAATGTTCACGTACATTTACATTTTTTTGTGAATTCGAATCAGGGTAAGCAATTACCTATGGCCACTAATCTTTTCCCTCCAAAACCAGGTTCCTGCATAATCTAAGCAGAAAATTGGTCTTTTCTCTATAACCTTCCATCAGTATCCAGGAACAATCCAGGAATATGTGCACATACTGGGGCTAAGGGGAGTGCCCTGGGAGATTTCTTTCGAGTTGGTGGAACAATGCACCATTCATGCCATCCAGACTTACTAGTGTTAATTGGAATCTAGTTCTGCAGGCTGGTAATGCTACCCAATACCATGAGGAATGTTCACTTTTTATGTAACTGATGGTCTGGAATTCTTTTTCAGAGTATATGTGTCTGCAAATGAGTCGCTCCCCCTCAAGCATGTGTGGGTCTACACACGGGAATCACTGCAGCCCACACTGAAATGCAGTTGCTCCTGCCTGCGACAAACCACCGGCCTCAGCAGCTTGTAAAGGCTGTGGTTCCCCAAATGGTGTTCCACAAGGTAACAGCAAGGGGGGGTTCACTTTTGTAGTGGTCTGATGATAAATGAGAGTTTGACTCTAAGGATGCAGAGTGTTCTGGTTGACAGCCCAAAAGGTTTGAACAGCACTGGTTTAGAGGAAGAGCCACTTGGAACACAGGACGGGACATTAGAGAAGCAAAATCATAGAATCATCTACGCTGGAAAAGACCTTCGAGATCATCGAGTTCAACCCTACTCTGCATGTCCAGTGCTAAACCATGGACTCGTCTAGGACCCCAACATTCCTCCTACTAACCCTGCTGCTTCCAGAGTCTACTAGATGTCTGCTCTATTACAGCAACTAACACCGGTGCTCTTTGCTTCACTGCAAGACGGTACCTTCGGCTCTCCAGAGTTCCCTTAACACTCTGTCAAGGCTATTTGGTTTATCCAAATGATTTCTCTCTCACAAATCAAACACCTCCTCCAACAGCAATGCTTCCAACAATATTAACTTGGAAGTCTCCCAGCGGGCACAGACCAAGCCTGACCTCCTTATCACTTGTCTGAGGTGCCTGTATGAGTAGAGCTGCTTACATTTTTCACACCGCTCTACTCTGCCCTGCAGAACTGTAGCTTTTGTGCGCTAAGAAAATGAGAGTTCTTCAGGTGTGGGAGGCAAGACAAAACCAAAACAATCTTAAAATAAATCTTTTAAGACAGAACACTTATGGCTCCCCTGGGGTAAAGCATATTAAATATACAAAATGTAGTATAAAAGTTAGTTTTATTTCCTCACTCCCAGTTCATAGAAGACTCTGATCTAACTTCCCTTAAAGTCAGGCAAAAAGTCTTGCCCTCTGGGCAAACGCTTAGCTTTACACTGGGCCCAGTAGGTATCAGCAGCAACTATATGCACAGATCTAGATCAAGGTACAGAGGAGAAATACAGGGCTCCCTCTGATCACACACAAACAGCCCTCTGGTCAACACACTCGAAAATTAAACTTACAAGCTCAGTAAAAAGCAAGAATTAAAGCTAAACAGGTTTCCCACTTACTACCAAAAGCTTTTAGTGTCACTGCAGAAAGGAAGGAATAAAACTAATCTACTTGTGAGCTACTGCATAGAAGTACCCACCTCTCCTCCAGCAACTGGTAGGCATTAGATGTCTAACAACAGCATTAAAATAACAGTTACTGGAACTGAAATGTTCATCTCCCTTTTTCAAAATCCCAAATATGGTGGTAATGAAAAAAAAAGCAAGGGAGGCAAGACGAGCCCTTCTGAATTATTTGTGCATGAAACACACTGAACAATGCAGATGCTGGCCACAAGAGATTGCATAGCTGGTGTTAAGAGGAAGTTGTTGTTTAAAAGGATTACACAATACCAACAAAAATCCCATCTGCCACTATAAAGAGCTTGAAAGAAGTCCTGAGGTTGGAGGAACGCGCGTAGGGGAAGATGGACAGGCTACATTATAAACTGTTAGGACTTTGGGTGGAATGATAACTACTTCTCTAAAATCTGTGGGAAATCTTTTCCCTCATTATTATAATAAATTACAGAAGTGAACACAACCTTGGCAAGAGGTGCTTGAACTACAGCCTAAGGGAAAACAGGCCAATATCTACTCACAGAACTGACATGTCCCAGGCAGCACAAGTGCAAGTTTCTCTAGCAAGCCGGCCCAAGTACCTGCCCTGTCTGGAAGGGCAATAGTTAGGACAAACCTTCTTTCTGCAAAGCAGGGATGTCTCCCTTCAGAATGGGAAACTGAATTGTTGTGTTGGTGGCCCTGCAGTATCACAAAATCAAGATATTAATAAAGACAAGCCAGCCTGGAGAGTTTCCATGTTCTAGTAGCCTGCATTCCCTTGCTGACACGTGCAATAAGAAGGTGAAGTGCAACACTGGCTCAAGCATTTACCTGTTACCAGCAGGAGGCAAGGACATCTTCCCTTCCCCTGCTCCCCCACCAAAGGTTATTTACATTGCCATCTGGGGCCGTCCAGTGAGAGTGTGCACTGTAAACAGCATCTTGATCGTTCGGTCCTTGGTGTATGGGCACTGGGCTAGGGCACAAACATCTTCCTACAACCTGCTCAGAGATTTGAGAAAACACCTCCGTTCTCGATCACAGGGAGATTTCCAAAGAGGCTTAACTGCTTTCATAAATCAGCCCCTCCAATTGCCATGACTCCTTTCCGTATCAGACACCGTTCCAGCACACAGGAAAAAGGAGTGTCAGAACTTGTAAAGGACTTATGTGTGAAAGAATCAGGCTCTGGACTATCTCAACTCACTCTACCTTGATAAGCAAAAGACCTACCCTTGGCACAACATTAATCAAGGCATACTGAATGCAGAGCCCTGCTTTTTCATCTTTATTGCTTAAACTGGGGCTGTCCTATACAAACTGTTTAATCTCTAGATCAGCAGCATGCTACAGAAGGCTGGAGAAGTTCAGAAAAAATGATACAAAACCTGGTATGGAGGAGGAAACGGAGGAAAACGTTTTATTCATTGTTGGTAAGACTTAGAGGATCTCCTTCAGGCAGAAAGAGAGCTCCACCTTGCCCTGGCATTCAGAGACTCAGACTGCCAGAGAAGTAACCTGGATTTAAGGACGTTTAGCATGGCTGGGGGAGGAGATAATGAGAGTGGCATGACCTGCTCTGGGTAAGGACATGGTGGTCCTGCATTTGCAGTCATAAATCAAGAAAAGCAACTACAAAGCATTCTGTCTTGCCTTCTGGATCGGTCACCCAAGATACCAGGGCCTTGGGAGGTGCTCTGGTCTAAGAAGTCATTCGCTCAAAAGGAAAGACCATTAATTTTAAACAGAAAACACAGGAAAGTGTCCAGATTATGAGTTCCTCTGTTCTAGCAAGAAGAACAGTGAAACAGATGCAGTAGGAAGAGAAAGATGAAGATCTGATTCAGTTACATAGCACAGAGGAGGAGCTAGTCAGGATCTAGTCAAGTAGAAGCAGATGACAGAAAAGAAACATGGGGCATCTGCAACTCATGCAATATGCACGTATCCAAGGTTAGGATCTGGAGGAAGTCATCTCTGTGTGGAATAAATAAAAATGATAGAGCAGTAGAGACTGCCATCAGAAGCCAAAGACAGGAAGATGGGAGTTGAAAGGATTTGAAAGAGAAATCTTCAGTTGAGCAAGTCTGATTTATCCCATCAGTGCACTCCACTATTTCAGGTCCCCTGCTCACTGCACACACGTATAACTCGGCTGGTACAATCCCAGCACCCCAGAGCTGCTAATGCATTTGCAAGGTTGCAGTCTAGTGCAAGGTTACTCTAGGTCAGCTCAAGAGGTAGGGGAACTCAGGTAGGTAAAGATTTCACTTTTCAAATGAACAGAGTACTTTGTTGGAATTGACTCTTACGGGAAATAGGAGCCCATGGCAAGACTTCCAAAGTACCTGGCATTGCTACAGGCTTCCTGGGAAACCAGGGGCTGGAAGGCATTTGGGAGAATGCTCATCTCCCTCCACGTGAGGACAAGTCCTCTCAGAGGCACAGTTATCTGTGATTATTCATCTTTAACAAGTCCTTCCAAATCTCTCACTTCCTTACATTTCCTTGCTTCTAACCTTATGATATAAACTTCTGGTTAACAGGGTTTCCTCTAATGACATCCCTCTGCTCCTGCTGAAGACAGGCACTTCTCCCCCCTGCATTTCATGGAATTCTTGCCATACCCCCCACCTGATGCCTCACAGTTTCCACTTGCAGAAGTCCCCACTGTTTTATGTGCCTTCCCCCAAGCTTGAGCTGCCTAGGCTAGGAGATTACAGTGCCCATTAACAAGGACCCTGTCTCTGGATCTAAGCGTTAACTGGTTGAACGCTGTTTGGTCAGGAACTGGACCACAGTTCCCATTCTGGCTCTGCCTCAGATCCACTGTCTGACTTTGGGCAGGTCATTTCTCCCATCTGGCTTTCTCAGTTTCCCCATCTGCAGAGAAGGGAAAGCCTCATTATCCCTCCCTACATAAAACATCCTGAGATCTACAGAAGACAAACTGGATTGAAAGCCAAGCACTATTATTATTAGAGCTCTGGTGTGCTAAGTAGATGTTGGTAAGAGACACCAAAGCAAAATAAATCAAAGGGCAAGGAAAGCAGACAGAGCAATGAAGCACAAACATTGAAGAAAGAAGGAGGAAAAAAAAATCTTGTAAAAACCAAAGTACAGCACTGAGGCAGTACTTCTGTGTTCCAAGTGAACGTGGAAGGATAACATGATTTTGAAGCAGTTCCTACAAACCCAGCTAACCATCTTCTCAGTCTTGGTGTTTTTAGATGCCTGAAGTTTTGGTGAGTCCAAATTGCTACTGCTACCTAACTCCACACGTGGGGAAGACTTTTCATGTGGTTTGGCTTATAAACACATTGCCTGATACAGCTGCACAGCTCAAGTAGGCGAGGAGATGTTCTGTCACCTTTTGAGATCAGCAAGGATAATCCTTTCTCCAGCTGGAAAAAGCAACCAGCAAGACAAAAAGCAACGAGTAAGACACAAAAAAAGCACATGAAAGCTTGGATGCAGACCTGCAGGACAGTTAAGGGAACTTAACTAATATTAATATAACTGCATATGTTATAAAACTTAGAAAAGGAAGAGGAGCACAGAATTAACACATCATCAAGAGATAAGTGAGGCTCTGGAATCAACACAGTTCTATGCCTGTTACTCTACAGTGCTACTGGGCAAGCAGCAGTTACGACCCATCTGTCAGCGTGTCCTTTGCTGTCACAGGATCCTTGCTGCAGAGACTACCACATTCTGCTCCTTTCCATTATGGATGAGGCTGGAGTGCCCTGTGATTTTTCTGTACAGGGAGTCACAGTGCCCCTCTAACCAGTTTTCATTCTATCTCCCAGGCAAAGAGCAGCTTCTATGTTGGGATTAATACAAAAGAAGACAAAAACTCAAAATCTGTCTTTGCAATTCCTAAGAAACCAGTCACCTTTGCTTTACAGAGAGCAGCAGAAGCTTGGAGTGTATGAATTGGGTTTTCAATGTTGGGAGAGAGAACTGAGATGGGCTGTGCCTGTGAAGAACAGGTCATGGTGTGAATGCCAGGTCATACATCACCTTTGGTGGATTTCTTTTTCCCTTGTTGAGTTTTCAGGACCATTTCTTCCTAAAACCATGTGCAGCCTTGTTTCTTAGTTAAAAGGATTTTCTTTATTATTTTTTATAGCCTGTTTGATGAGTAATATGAACTGCCAGTGAATACCACGTTTCACTCCCCCTCATTAACATTGTAAATTAATTTAGGACTCATTTAGATGCAGGATTAACAACCTGAGGACTAATCCACTCTTTATTCAGAGGACATATTCAGGATGAGCAGCCTTTCGTCTCACATCTCTCAATTAGCTAGCAGGACCATCTCTTGGGAATAAAATGATATTTCTGTCTCTGTAAAGGAACTGTTCAAGGTTAAGGCAGAGGTCTGGGAGACATCAGTCCTGGTCCCAGATCTACTGTAGCTTCCTCTACAACCTTGGTCAAATGATTTTATACTCTGCATCTATTTTCCCCTGTTTGCACATCTAGAAGGGTCAGGCTAAGAGAACAGAGGAGCTGCAGAGTAGTGTTCATGGAGGGTTAGGCCAGAGTGTTTTATTTCACCAAGGTTAAGGCTTCGTGGGCCAGCTGCCAGCGCAGAGACTTGCTGAGCTGAAGTAATACATTTAATAACTTTTCCATTAGGCACCCCTACCCTGAATTATGTGGAATGGTCTTTTATTTTGGGAACACTCTTTTCCTGTGATGGCACAGCAATTAACACTTTATTATCTATCTACATTGCAGGAGCAAAGCCAAGCCCTCAGTTTTCAGATCAGAAAAAACAAAACACCAAGAGAAAAATGATGCTCTTCTTAAAGCAACACTAAGCAGTTGCAGAACTCTTGACACACTCAGCAGCAATCTTGCAATATCTCGGTGGCAGTGTTTTCAGATGCCCTGTATATTTGCTAGAGAAATAAATAACACTCCCTGCAATTAACAAATGAAATGCCCTGTTGGAGCTTAGCTTTTACTTGCTGTCAGTAAATCATCTGCAGAAGGATTTCATCCACTGAGAGGAATGAAGATTAAATATATGCTTTGGCAAGTGTCGTTTTCCACCAGAGTATTTTCTTGAAGGCACTTTGTGTCTAATGATACATTGAGGACTTGTTCCTCTGAGTACAATAAATAAACACAAATAATCGCTGTAGAAAAGAGCCTGACGGACAAGCAGCACCACTTTGGGCATAACTGATTGATGCCACTTATAATCAGCAGCACTTGGAAAGCTCGGGCACTCTGTTCTGGACACGTGCTGTACACATCAGCCGCGCTGAACGCTGCCAGCCCACAAGGAAAGCCTTTTCAAAGCCCTACTACAAACTGTTATTAATTGTTTGTGTTGCAACGTTACTAAGAAATTGTAAACACAGATGAGGACCCTGCTGTGTCATGGGTTGCAGAAAATAAAGAGGAGGAGATACTGCAGTAGTTCACATAGTTCTAAATGATTGAGCTCCAGAACGTTCTCACCTCCAGTGTGATCATGAAGAATGAATGATTTTAGACACTTTATTGTCGGCTACAGTTTCATGGACAAGCTCCTGACAGGCATTTGGTATCCACTGTGACAGTGTTAAAAAAAAAAAAAAAAAAAAAAAAAAAAAGGAAAAAAGGTCTTTCTGAGACACTATTTCTAATCCTAATGGAATTCTAATTTTTTCAGAGATATAATTGCTCCAGTGTGGTTCCCTCAGGCAGATGACAGTGACAAGACAACCATGGCACCACAAATCTATGCCTTCAACCAATAATTCTGTAGGAAGTTTTTAAATCAGACTGTTTCACTCCTTGAAAGACTGCTTTTGTTTTCTGGCTAGTCCTTTCAACTCTCTGGAAAGATCAAGTGTGCTGTCATAACTACATGAGACTGCTACTCAATGTCATCATATCCAGCTTGCTGACAAAGGTGCTCCTCTAAACCATCTCAGGACTAGATACCAGAAAAGCTGGGTTTGTCCTGGGGTTGTACAGCTCTGTCTGGACGATGTCTGCAACACTGAAATGTCTGCTATATTAGAAGGATGTCACAATTGCAATAACCCTTCTTCCTTAAACACCAGGAGAGAAATGCCTGAAGCTGACAGCACCAACATCACAGGGATACTGTAAATCCCTGAGTTACCATGAACGCAGTGGTTGTTAGCCTTTCCTGCACTTTGCATCCTCAGGTATTTGTCCTGATGAGTTCTACATTTTCACGCCACACTGTACGCCCAGTTGCTGTACGTTCAGCAGATTCTCTGTAGAGCACGTGAAGGGCATCATACATCACACTTACTACCACCCTGCAGTGAGAACAGCATCCTTCTGTTGGTTTATCATGGGTTTTCGGATGTAGGGGAAGTAGCCTTCTCCTATTTGAATTTAGTTGCCCTAGGTAATATCATTAGGTTTCTTTGCTTTTGGCCCATTGTGCACTCAAGTCATTCTAAGCCCCAATCTCCTGCCCACCAGCAAATCAAAAAAACAAACCCTTGTGTTCATTCATCTTCCCTGAGTGTATTTCATAGCCATGCTCGGGGGCCATAACTGAAGAAATATGAAAGGACCCTTCCAAGAAGGGGAAGGTTACAAAGACCAGTAAGAAAACAAACACACTCACCTGTCTGCAATAAGCCAGCCCCGCTGTCCTTGACTCCAAAGTGCTGCTGGATGTCTAGTAACACACCTGCAAGAAAAACAGAGAAGAAACTCAGGGCCCTCAGCTTTTGAAAAGCATCCAACTCAAACCTTCTGTGAAGAGTCAGCAAAGCTTCAAATTCCAAGAGTTTAGACACACAACTTTAAGTTTGCAAGTTGGCTTCTTTTCTGTACCTGCACGCTCAGTAATTTTGGGCTACTACACTAACAGCAGAGGTAGACAGAACATCATGCAAAGAGTTTAGGAATGAAATCCTCATGTGTGAGAAACTGGTCTTTTCTTTCCACTTAAATAAGATCGGGGTTTTCTTTTCATTTGTTTTCTGCAGAATCCAGATCCCTTACTTATGTTATTTTACAGAGATACAGGGAAGCTGATTCGGCACCTTAGGTGCTTCAAATGGTTCGACAAGACAGACAAATTGAATCCAAGGCAAGTTTGAACAAATCTCTCTTGGGAGGAGATATGACACATCGATAGGAGCAACGATGGAACCTTTCACATTTAACAAGTTCGAGAGGGTTCTCACTTCCAAAACAAATGTAGAAAATAAAATAGTTTAGTAAAGGTGGGCAAGTGACCAAATGCTTAGCTTTCAAGCAACTGCAAGCAGAAGCAAAGCTAACCTTCTCTCTTCCCTGAACCCCCAGTATATTAGTTGGCATAAGCAAAATGAAGGGGTTTTGTAGTATTTACATATTCAGCTAGATTTAGCACGTGGGTATCAAACACGTCGATACACGTAACGTCAGGTACATGCAAACAGACGTATTTGTAGCCCTCCAGCCAACAGGGAAAACCCACAAGAGAGCTTTTATAACTCATCCTGGGGAACGCACGTTTGCCAAGCTGTAGATGGTCCAGTTGTGTCAGATACAGATCAAGAAGCCTGAAAGTTTGTCTAAGGTCTAAACAAACTGTACTCAGACTTCTCAGGTCTGGAACAGAGAGAGTTGCTCTCTTGGTATCTAAGACTTCCTTATTTAGGCTACTGCCTTCCCCAGAACTGAGGAGATGCAAATCCTTTTTTAAAATCAAGAAACACCATTCTGAAACTATACTGAGCATCTATAGAAGTTCAAAATCTGATCCAAGGTTTTATCCATAGTGATTCTGCTCATCACTGCAAGTCACGGGAATCAACTAAGCACCAGCCTGAACTCACTCACCATAAATATCTCAGCTCTTGGCACTGCCAGGATCATACTAAATGACAAAAACAAAGAGATAAAAGACCTAGAGATAACTATTCCCAGAAGACAGCTGGGACAATGCCAAGAAAACAGATATAAATTAAAGGTACTGAAGGAAAAAAAGGTACAGAGAAGGAAGAAAAAAAACCCAAGAAAGCTCATTTGTCCTCTTCTATATTACTTGCACATCACCACTTATTCAGGCTGGCTTTTAGAATACCAGTATCTGCCCAGTAACATCAGTTCAAGCTCCTACAACCACCATCCTCCCATACTCTATCAGACTGTTTAGCCCCGAGCAGAGAAGACTCTGGGTGGAGAAGGGTGTGAATCTTATCAATGCCTTTCAATAGCCAACAGGAGAGGGGGTAAAGACAACAGAGCTGGGCTCTTCACACTGGTGCCCAGTGAAAAGCTGAGGCAATAGGCACAAACTAAACCACAGCAAATTCCATTTAAAAGGAAGAAAACCACTTTTTACTGTAAGAGTGGTCAAACACCAGAATAGGTTGTCCAGAGAAGTTGTGGATCCCCATCCCTGGAGATACTCAAAACCCAACAGGACATGGTCCTGAGCAACCTGCTCTAGCTGACCCCATTTTTAGCGGGGGCTTGGACGAGATGATCTCCAGAAATCACTCCAATCTCCATTACACTGCAGTTCTGTAATTTTCTGAAGTGTTAAGTGCCTGATTACATCCAGCCTGACAGTTTTACCCTGCCCTGCCTACAGCAACATATTCCCAGCCATGCCAGAATGCCAAAGAGACACATCAAACCACCAGAAGTTACGAGGACCAGGAGCCTAGGATGCGATGGAAAACATAGCCTCAGAAAGAAGTGTGTTTTTCCTTTGGATTTGCATTAGAAACCACAACAGCAAGTGCAAGGGATTACCGTGGTGCCTCCATTGTAGAGCAGAGGAGATCTTCCAGTTCATTACAAAGAAATCATCCAGTGACAGCAGCTTCACAGTTCTACAGCACTTTTTCCCACAAGAGATCCTAAGGTGTTTTAAAAGCTTGAACTACTGTAGCCACCAGTGAAATACATTTAGGACACAGACAGCTTGGATTAAACCTACGGTTTAATTTGGGTGCTGGAGAAGGAAGTGGGTTCTGTGGACAGTCAACGCAACAGGACAATACAGAAACACAATTACAAGTCCTGTGTGAGCTTGGAAGAAGGTCTCAGATGCTTAAGAGAGATCTGCATGTCTAATTGGCATGAATTTCCCACTTCAAGTCTATTTTACATTCTCTTTGGACTACGGGTGTTTTGATATGGGATTTAGAGCATTAAATTAGAGGCAGCAGCAAGAGGATGATGCAACACATCTAAGAAGTGATAGGAGTTTCTGTCTGCTGTGGGAGCTTTCCTGCTCAGCACGCTCACAGGGGAAGACACTCCTCTGAAATTTCTTCAGCTCTGTTTCCACCTCACCATGGCAATGACTCACCCCAAACTTTAATAAGATTTAGGGATACAATTAAGCAATGATAGACCAGGGGAGAATACAAGAAAATGATAGAGCTTTTGACTTTCCCTTCTACTCCTAGATGATGGGAAGGCAGAGATAGCTGGAACCAGGCTCCAGACAACAATCACGTTGCTTGTAGAGATGTGCTCCCAGGTGTCTCACAGGACCTGATGCAATCCAAGAAAGGGAAGCCACCACATGTGGCTGCCAAGGCCTTTCTTGGATTAAAGTTCATACCTATGTCCCCAGAGGATCTCAAAATAGCCATGAGCAGGTAGCAGGCACCACTCTTCCCGAGACAGCCTCTCGGCAAGGCTGATGGCCGTTTGGGATGTCTTTATGATGCCAGGGCACACACCAGTGCCATCACCTATTATTTCTTGAGCACATTTGGCATTCTTAGGACTGAACAAACATAGAAGACACACGGTGTCAACCTTCCAAAGTATCTTACCAGCTGAACCAGACACTGTTAATGCTGATGTAGGGCTCAGAACTCACCGAGGTGAAACATGGGCAGCACCCAGCCAGGAGTGCTGATCAAGATGGGCACAGAGACAGCACTTACTGGGAAACCCAGACAGGGGAATGATTAGTTACCTCAGCCCTATCTAGGTTACTTTCAGAGGCCTGTCAGCTAGTGTCTGAGGAGCTGACAAAGACACCAAAGCAGTTAGCGGGATTTTGCAGGCACTAGGCATGAAAAGGGACTTTTAAGAGCAATCTGGAGGATAAAAGGTCTTTGGGTGTGGAGTGTTAGATAGGGGGGGAATGTCAGGTAAATGAGGAAGAGGACTGCAGCTGACCTCACCCACTAACAGTGTCAGAGGGTTTCTAGGATCTAGTGCAGGATCCAGAGGACCGTTCACATTTTTAATGGCCATTTCACAGACAGTGAATATAAAAGATCTGATTTTGAGGCTTTTGGAATGCAGGTCTACATTTAATGGCCTAAGTTATCTCTGATTTAGGGGAAATGCCTTGGAAAAGGCAAATTTTCCTGGAAGTGCACAGTTCAGGCTTCAAACGGGGAGGTAAGTGGTTCTCACACACTGAGGCAAGCTGCTTGCCTAGATAGACTTTGTGCTCCTGAGCAGAGCTACAACAAAACAAAAGTTGAAAGACTAGAAGGTCATCTGATGTGGGGCAAAAAGATGCTCTGAACAGAAGGTCATCTTAGCAGAGATGGTTTTTGTGGCAACCACCATTTACAGAACTAGTTGACAGCAGATCTCGCGTGCAGGGTGCACTGATTATCCTTTCTATTTAAAAGAAATGTGGGCCCTTCATCTAACTACTGCTACCTGTATAGATGAATAAAGAGTCACCATGGTAAAAACACTGTTCATAAGCTAAGCCACAATGAAATCACACTTCCAAAGCAAAAAGAAATGAGAGCTTCTCTGAGAGAGCCCCATTTACCACTCACCAAAGCAAAAACATCCCGATTTGATTTCCAACTGCTTCTGAGGCAGGTGGAAAATACAGACTTAGGCTGTGCACAGAGCACAAAGCTACAGAAACAAAGCCCCGGGTTTTCAGCTCACCAAGCCTTGCATCAGTAATGCCAATGCATGTTCTTTGAGCACTGCATGTGTGCTGCAATACCACTGGCCAATGTTACTTTAAAAGCACATGCATTTTTAAAAGTATCTTTTCATGAGGAAAAATTATGGTGCTTGAAAGGAACCATCACACATCTTTCCCCACAGTGCAGGCTGGGCACTAACAGCAATCATGTTGTGCCCACAGCATCTTCTCTCCTGCCCCACTGCAGCCTTGGACGTGCACCTCTCTTCAGGGAAGCCTCGAAGGAGGTGGAGGAGAACCCAAGCTCACACTCTCTTGGCTCCCAAAGAGCCAGAGCAGATTCTTTTCTGACAACTTGTCTTCCTCCATTACCTGTTGCTACCTACCTCTCCTCTTTCTGAAGGCATTGCCTTCCCAGACTCTGCTCCCTGGTTCTTCCAGGACCAGCTCCTGCAGTTGGGGATAACTACGCAGGGATAGCCAAGCCCTGGCCTCCTAGCCATTAAAGACTCAAGCCACTTTCCTACCCTCAGGCCCCTCCTGGTGCCTGCTGCCATATTCAGCCTGCCTCAACTAACGCGTGAAGGAGGCACAGGAGCGGTGCACGCACCTGTCTGCTCTGAGACATGTGGAGAGATGTTTATTCCGAGGTCTCTGTGATTGTATCTTCCCTGCAACCCCAAGGTGTGACTGCAGTTCACACACAGATCCCCGAGCTTCAAACGAGCTGGCTTCAGCTCAGCCACCCACCACTTGTTGAACATCAGCTTCACAATTTGGACTCTATTTAAATACTCAGCTGCAGGAAACCACCACAGTAGCCCTGCTGATATTTAAAGCTCATGACCGATTCCCACTGCTACCAGAATGAGCGAGTCTTGAACTGAAACACAGCACCACCTCCTCTGGATCACCAGGAAAGCATTCCCCTTCTTACATGCAAGAAGAAGCAGGTCTGCTCTTTAAAGTATTGATCAATGAGCAGTGACATTATGCTTGAAACATTGACAGGAGCCTCCTTAGTGCATAAACACAAACTGAGATGCCGTCTGCAAAACTAATTTCCCCTGTTACACGACATGGCAACAGGCACTAGTGAAATCGTCTTTGGTTTTGAAATAGTGTTGCAGGATTAAAAAGAAGCAAACAAAACAAACCCAGCAACTAGACACATCAAACCAAGGGTTTCCCAAGATCTGCTCACACTGGCACGCAAGAAACTTGTGACCTAGAAAGCACTGAAAAGAAACTGCCAACACCCAGAGCAGCATGTTCAGGGACGGGTAATAAAGCAGAGCACTGTGAAGAGAGAAACCCAGCACAGCAGCTCAAGCCAAGGATCAGAACAAGGGGGGTGTCTCAGCACCCAGCACTGCATCTTTCACAGGCCACAAAACAGCTGCTTAAAAACCTACCAGAAAAGCCCCAGCATAGGCAAGCATGAGAGGTCAGAGGCTTCGCAGACAGCATGAGCCTCCCCTACCTGCACACGCAGGAAGGTGAGGGGTGAAGGCTCATCTCAGGAGCCTGTCTGAAACGGAGAGCAACCCCACGAGGGCACGCGCCCACAGCTCCGACACGCAGAGCGCTTGCTGTGTACCCCGAGTCCCATTTCCAGGGGGGTTTCATTTGGGTAAGGGCTGTGCACCCTGCCAAGCACACTCCTCCTCAGGAAACTAAGTAATTTCTGTCTGCTTTGTAGTGACATTCCTACTCTGAATCAAACCCCCGTGTTATCCTCAGAGACTTGCACCACCTGTCACACCCACTTTCTCCATTCCATGTTTTTATCATTATTATAATGTAATCGGGGAAGTATCGGAGCTATTCATTCATTCATTCATTCATTCCCAAAGGCTACTGGCTTACCTGCACGGCAGGTAACGAGTAATTAACATTAGGAAAAAAAAAAGGAATGCAATTAACCAAGGGCTTAGAGAAGAAAATATATTAAAAAAACAACTTCTCCCTCTCTCTAATAAATGCTGGTTCCTCTAACATAGCTCAGACTATGAAAGGATATAAAAAAAAGTTCATCAGGTGTGGAATCAATTAGCACAAGGCATCATTAACACAGGGCCAGGCTGTCTAAGGAAGGCAGCACAGGACAGCTAGTCCTAGCTCAGATTAAAAAAAAAACAAACTAAATCAAAACAAAACAAATAGGAATTTAAATGCAACTGTGGCTGCCAAATGCTGGGTGCCTCACTGGCAAAACCACACCCTAATCAAGTACTTCATCTCCCTAATTACAGTGTAGGCCTGTTCCCAGGACTATGGCTGGGAAGGAAGCCCTTGTCAAATAGGGAACACAGGATACTCGGCCAACATGAGCCCAAAAGCCTAAATAAATTCCAAACCATGGAAGATTTTCCATTTATGATCCAATAAAAGAAGAGCTCTCACCAGCAGAACTGCAAAATGACATGGGTCAAACCTGAGACTAAGCTCCCCACGTCTCTCCCTTCACCCCCCCGCCATGCAGCTCCCTACAATGAGCTCCTTCGTTTCACCCCTGCCCCCTCTTGCTTTGAGCCTCCTGCCCCAGCCTATCTTCATCGGCCTCGTAATTCACACAAGCCAAGGGAAGACTTTAATTAAGATAAATGATGTGATCTGGCTAAAATGAATTGGCACCTCGACGTGAACTTAAAAACACACTTACTCATTCAGATTGGAAAGATTCCTTTACGGGGAACGGTAAAAATCAGAAGCTGTTACAACTGTAAACAACAAACTGAAACGTAAGCAGTACCTATGGATTATGCTGGTGATGCATCGACAGGAATCGTTAACAGCTCGGAGATGAGGCTGGCCAGACCTTCCTCCCACAGCCAGCATCTCCATCTCAGGACTCAACTCAGACCCCTTTCTACTTTGTAACTGGCACAAGTCAAGCAAGACGCGCTTTGCACAGCAGCGCCTCTGCTCCGGCACAGAACGAGATGCAACCTTACCAAGGGACAAGGCTACTCTTGGGAAATTCCAGGTCTAACCAGCAACCTAAACAGATTTTCAGACCGAATAGCAGAGCCTCAAGAAAAGCCCATTATTGTCCCACATATTCAAATCTTTGAAAATTCAGAGACTCTCCACGCACGCTAGGGCAGAAAAAAAGTGGGATTGCCACCAAGAGCTCTAGTTGTCTTCTGGCTTTCTAAGCTTTACAGAAGACTAAGAAGTCTGGCTAATTCATGCAATGAAACCTATCTCAGAGACTTTGTATATGAACTAATTAAAATAAATAAAACCAGTATAGATAATGATAGAGCAAATCAAGTGCATATGAATTCAGGCAGTGACTCACCACTCCCTTGTCTTCCTTATTGGAAAACCTGGCGTATCACCATCCCAGAGTGACAATGAGTCAGGAAACTGGCATGACCCACAAATTGCAAGGAAATTAAAATAAGTATCTACATTTTTGGAGAGATTTTGGAGATTTTTGCTGGCTTTGTAAGGATGTGGCTATGGCCTTCACAGCTCTATTCTCACTGTTTTCTCAAAAATCTACGCAGGAAAGCATCATTTACAAGTTCTTCTAGAGACAATACATCATCATGAAGCTCTTGTTCTCAGAATCAACTTGATGCCTTTACTTTTATATCTTCTTGCTTATAGTTTAACCAAATACATTCAAAGCACGCTACCACATCTACCAAATGCTCGATACCACCTTGCCTAGTAACTAGGGGGATGGTGCTTGCTTGGAACCAGCCAAAGTACATGCAAATATTTTAACAGCACTGAACTGAGAGCTAATGGGCTTGTATGACACGAGGCTAACAGTTCTCAGCCTAGTTCTGCAAGAGCCTAACCACTAGCTGGTCACTTTGCTGCCTGCCTTCTTCATGCAGACTGTTGAGAACCTGCTGTCTTATTCTGACACAGTCCCTGTTGGACTTGAGATCTTCAGGCAGGTTGGGAACGTGAAGCCCACTGAAAAGCCCGTGCTGTCAGTGCACCTGCTGTGCACAAGCAGCTCTGCCTCTGGGCCTGTCACTACATCATATTTCACTATAATAGAATTCAATCCAAAATGTAAAATTTTAAAAATTATTAAGAGAGAAATAAAAAAAAAATGCAGCTTTCAAGGTTGTGAAGGCTAACAGAAGAATGCCTCTGTGTTCTCTAATGTCCCAGACTCTAGTGGGTAAGGGTGTTTTACCCACCCCCTCCCCTTTCAGGGCCACACACCCTTTTGTGACACAGAAGACTGAGTGAACAATTGGGGTAATTAGTGACTGCTGATTTACAGCAGATGACAGCTAATTTCTCCAGTTAAGATGATTTCTTCCAAATCTGTAGAAGTATGCACTCTGATTGGACATACTTCCAAGCGACTGCATCTCACTTCTCATTTGCATTTTGTGTCTGCTTAGCAATGCCTCGAAGCTATTTTGGAACATCACAAGCTGTCCAGGGCACGTTGTAATATTTGTATGTGATTGTAAGGAGCTTTCAATTCATTTTTACTACAAAGCCTGTTTTATAACAGGCAGGGGAGAGACATCAGATGCAGAGGTGCCCTGGCCAGAGGGGTTTGCAGAAGAACAGCAGCCAGGTGTGGAACAGCCTGGTGGGAACATCGGGCACGTTCCAGGAAGGTTTCTCCTGCACAGAACTTGGTCAAAGCACATCACATCTACTGTCATGGTCCTGGGCTAATAAGGACTTCTGGTAGTCAGCTCCATGCCAGCATGTGGGGCTAGGGGCACATCCCCAGTGCTCCTGCCTGCTGATTGTATAAACTGGCTCTGCAATGTTACTTAATGGCCACTACACAAATCTCCCTCTGCGACCTACATCTTGACAGAGTCAGGAGGCTTTAAGTGCAAAAGCAGGAAAAGCTGGAATTGCCTACAGAATATCCTCCACAGATAAAAACCTGAACAAAACCGTGATGCAAACTTGGTCCTGTGGCCCGCTTCTGACAACGGGAAACCTGTTAAAAACCCCAAAGCCTGACTACTTCAAGCAGCTGCCTAAATCTTCTTGTTTTAACTTTCAGATGAAAAAGCTTTTCGCTGCAGATAAAAATACCTACCCTGACTTTAGGAATCCCAGAATGGCCCTTACTGTTAAATACAGGCTTTAAACATCTCAGACGTTACTGCTGACGCATGGCAAGTAGGTTTACGAGTCTGTCATCCCACATAAAGAAAGGAGAATAAAGCCACTCCAAGGCCACCCTTGCACACTGCTCCCTTTCATCTGCCCATTTTCCCTGTTGTCTCTAGAGCAGCACTACTGGAGAGAGTCCAGAAAAGGTGATGAGGGGCCTGGAGCATCTCTGTGGCCAGGACAGGCTGAGAGCCCTGGGGCTGTGCAGCTGGAGAAGAGCAGCCTGAGAGGGGAG
>JANHGN010024255.1:145970-163863 GCA_024605025.1 Megaceryle maxima
TGTAAAGCGTAGGTAGGGGGTGGGGTGGGGGGGGGGGGAGGAGTGGGAGGAATATAAATAATTGTACATTCTTTCCAGGCCACAGAAAAACCTTTCCTTCACCTTGCACAGAAAGGTTTCTGGTTTTAAAAAACCAGGGTGGTAGAGAACCCTTCATTTCTCAAGAGTCAGATTTTTAAAACCTTGCTGTCAGCGAGTCACCTACACTTTAATTTGTGATAATTAACAACGCAGTAAAAGAAAAAAAAAAGGACCTAGCCTCCACTCATTTCAGGAGACACTGCAATACAGCTAAAGGAGGACTTTGGGTTTCCCCCCTTAACCATAAACAGTAAAAGGCTCTAATTTGTAAGCTCCTCCTCATGAATAGTGCATTAATTCCTTAATGACAGGTGCACCTCCGAGTCAGGACAGCTAATCACAAGATCAAGAGTTAACCACAGCTCATGGAAGTCCACATCTTTGTCAAAGAAGAGCTTGCCAAGGTCCCACAAGCCAGTTCACAGTGAGTTTATAGCAGAAAGTTATTTCCTAAGAGCAGCATGAGTGATCCCTGTTTTCCTATGGCTTCATGTCTTGAGACAGCATTCTCCAAGCTTTTCCAGAGGTGGCAGATGTTCAAAACCTTTTGCCTTTGTGGTTTCTTTCACATCTAATAAATGTTGAGCTCACATTACAGGGACTCCCTCATTTCCCTGGCTCCAAATTTCCATGAAACCTCTAGCAGCACTGTGAAGTCTGCCTTCTTCAAGCGTGGCCAAAATCAGCCAACAGATCAAAATAGTGAGGGGAAGAAAAACTAACGCAGAGAGAGACTGACTTAGAAAATACCTCAGCTGAAAAGAAACTGCTTCTGTTGCAGTTTATGGCTTCATTTACTGGAATTGACAAAGTTCTTTTATTTCAGTCATAGCAGCCACATTTCATTCCAGAGTGACTTCCCAGTTTCAGAACAGCATTATTGAACTGAACCATCCTTTTCTTTTCCATACAGAAGCAAATCAACAGGATTACTCTGCTGTATCTACAGACCACATGTGTGCATTATCCTGTGCTAGTAACAACCCTCACTTCTCTTAATAAGATTGTCAGTCTTTCAGTAAGATAAACCACCACACAACTTCGGGGAAAAACAGACCTAGGAAAATTCCTTGCAACAACCTGAAGTTGTTGCAACAACCAGAAGGATTTTTGGGATGGACGACTCTCATTTCAGGATGTTTTAATGTGTGAAAGGGAAAACTTAAATCTTCAGAGATAATCAAGATTGGACACAAGTGCTGCACATAAGGGACAACCAGTGAAATCAAGTGAACAGTGTTTATCTTTCCCTCCCTACCCACACCTTACTCTTGCATAGAAGTATCTAAAGAGCTGGGGGTCAGGAAGAAAAAGCTTTGCCACCGAACTTGTACAAAGCATAAAAGGCAGAGCTCCCTTTGAAGAAAAGGCCTGTTGGGGTCCTGTGAAGATGACTTCTCACTGAATAGAGAGGAACAAGAAAAGATCCATTTTAAAAGTAAAAGGCAACCCAGTCCTCAATCTGAACAGTAATCCACGCTCTTTGGTACTGCACTTCAGTCACTGGTATTAAAGGTATTTCTTTTAGGACACATGTCAATCCTTTTGATCATGTATTCTCTATTTATAAGCTGAGCAGAAAATAAGCATCTTAATTGTACACCAATTAGAATGCTGCATAATAAGGGGATGAAATAGTGCTGCATAATAAGGGGATGAAATGGTGCTGCATAATAAGGGGATGAAATGGTGCTGCATAATAAGGGGATGCTGGGTAAAAAGGGGATGAAATAAAGAAAATTAGCACCAGTCTGAGGCAAAGGGGGGAAAAAAACCCCTTCAATGCTGTCTGATTATTGAAAGGAATTCACAAAACTATTCCAAAGTGCCTGTGTGATCAGTAAATTTAAAATAAATAAGGATTCAGGAAGCACTGCAAACTCTGAGCACCAAAATTGGTGCTATCAGATAAAAGTGATGCTCAGTTAAAAGAAACTCCCTCTCAAGCCTTCTGCTGTGGGGTATAAGCATGTTGCAGGTGGAGAGCAGGCCTGAGGTCTTGCATTAGGTGCCAAGCCCAAAAGCCTTTAAGTAGCCACGTGCTGTGCAAGACACTTACTGGAAGGCTGGGCTGTAGAGCACCTGCTGACCACTGCTGCTGTCAGTCCCTCAGCACTGAACCAAGAGAAGCTTGGCGTGGAGAGAAGTGCAGAACACCCCCCAGCACGGGCAGAGCTCCCTGCTGAACATGTTTTAGCATATGCAGGTGGAAGGTAAATCCACAAGGACCTGACAAGATCAATACATGCGACCTACTATAGCACAAAGAGCTTCATTTTCAAGCAGGCAAAGGCCAAGCAAGTGAGGGCACTTTCAAGTCAGTCCAAGAGCCAGACACGAATGCCACCCAAACTCCAGCAGATAGCTCCGTGCAGGCCTGAACAGGCAGGCAGGCGCTCCCAGGAGGTACGCACTTTACTGAGGGAGCTGCAGCATTCCTCACCAGCCTCCGCACTGGAATGGTTTTCAGATGGGGTCCTAGAAGTCATTTAGTCTTTAAGCTATTCCCCAGGGATGATGGAAATGAAAACAAGAGAAAATTAATCTTTTCATTAATTTAGAAAGATGCAATTCATGACTCATAGCAAGCTTGTATAAATAAATGTCATTGTTTAAATCTTATTTGCAATTATACTTCAAGTCAGAGACTTTCAAAGCTGCACTGAGAATCCAACTGTCTAATTTATTGTTATTTTAAGCAGGTACTGTGTGCCCAAATTCCCTCGGCAGATTGTATCTCAGCTTAAGTGTTTTGCTAGAGGTAATTTTCACGTGTTCATGACAGCAGCAATGAGAGGAAGGAAATCAAACAAAAGAGAATTCCATCTATGTCATCCTATTTCTTCCTCTCTCTGTGGCAAGTTGCAAGCGATTTGTGCACAACTGCAAAGCTGCACACGCTCTGTGCTCTGCCTGGCTTGGCACTGAAAGTAAAGTGGAAGTGAGGAAGCACCAAATGCAAGGGGTTTGGCAAAGGATGCAAAACCAGTAGGTTTTCTTTAGCTGCCACGCATTTCTTACAGATATGAAAAAACATTCTGTCTGTTACTCTTTGCTCGCTACGCTGGCCGCCTGTTTGTTACCATCATAATTAATAAGGAACAAAAAGCTCAGAAGTAGATCATCTTGAAAGTCTCGTTCACACTTCAGCAGGTTCCTGCAGTCCCCCCATAGAGATTTATATTTCAGAAGGATCAAAAATGTATAGAAAACTAGAAGTTACTGAGGGGAAAATCATTTGTGCTAATGCATATATAAATCTGGAACACCCATCTGCCTAGGAAATGAGTCTTATTAACACCTCACTTGAAATCCCCCAGGCATGCTTAGAAGGCACCTGGTGATCCTCAAGGAAATTGATGCAATTTTGAGCGACTGTCACATAGCTGGTTGTTCTTGAAAAGTTGGACAGAGAACAAAAAATGGTTGGAGAAGTGCCTATCACGTATCTACTGCTTTTTAATACCGACTGCAGTGCTGCCGTGTTGCACGAAAACAAAGACACGTAGCAAAACACTTGGAAAATTAGCAGCCTTCTAATACACATCACTGCTAACAGCCAGAAAGGGCACAGTCACCCCTTTGGTCACTAGAGAAGCTGAGTTGGGATTTACCTGGCCTTTTGTCAAGGCATTGTTTCAACCAAGAGAGATTTCTATATGGAAGTATCATCAAATCCTAAAATGCTCTATTTACTAGGACTGCAAGAGATAAATTCAGGAAAAAAAAGAAAAAAAGAAAAGATTCCATAAATCAGTTTAACTGTTTTTTTCCTGCTGCTAGAACATCTGGACTGCTCCCTCCTCAATTAAGCAACCTGCCTTTCATGTCAACTCAAACCCTCATGCAATGGATTTAGGTTTGGTTTCGTCTCCTGCTCATTTTGCTCCCACTTTGTGATGGAACAGACCCTAAGGCATCAGAACTGCTCCATGCACACTGAAACTGAAACGTATATAGTGGGTTTTCTTTCTCTCTTCAGAAATACAATCAGCAGTTTGATTTTTATACGATTATTATTTAAAAACACACGCATAACCCTATCCAATCTTGAACTGACTTCAAATTTCTTTCTTCACTTAGCTGCATTCCTACAGGCAAGAAAAATACAGCTTAATATCTGGAATAGCAGGGACTAAGAGAAATCTCTTGCAATTACTTTTAAATGACCTGGAATTTCAGAGAACACTGTTAATTCATCTCCTTGTAGGTGAGGTCATGAACTGCTGCTCCTTATCTTCCAATGCTCTAAGGGCCCAGAGGAAGACTGCAGATATTGAGGGACAACTGGCAGTGTTTGGTGTTAGAAGATGCAGGTGTTAGAAGCAACAAAAGACATCTGTCAAATGCAGACATACTCCATCCTACTCCTACCTTCCTTTTTGTGTCATTATCTAGTTGTATGTTTTTGTTAATACCATTTTTTTTTGAGGCAGGAGAGAGAAAATAGTCACCTCAGGCACAGCACCCTAGGATACTGCAAAAGAGAAAAGACTGCATAAAAGATCTATAGACACAAGGATCCCACTGTGTGCTGGAGGTGTAATACATCTCCACTCAGCTAAACTGTGCAATAGAGAAGTGGAGAAAAACTGCAGAAATTGCTTTGAAAACAAAAACAAAAAAGTGTTTTCCTAGAGCCATCATCAGGTTTGCTTGTCAGATCAGATGCCTTTACTTTTCTGTGCTCCATTCAAATGCAAAGAAAATGCTTGAAGAAAATTGCTAGTTCTGGTATTTACACCCCACACACATGCAGCTGGAGTGAGATTTCTGCCGTGGTGCAGCAACAGCATCGACAAAATAGTCAAAACCTAATGGCAGTCACACTGCAAGAACCATTTCAACACACAAGTGAAAGATTTCTTGACTCCCTACTATGTACTCTCTAAAAAATTTTCTGCTTATATAGTTCTTGAGTATTTAATTTTACAGCAAGTTTTAGGGAGATGGGCCATTTCAGGTTAAAGATTATGATCTTAGAAGTGGGACTGAAGGAAGGAGGTTAATAAAGGTTGATGGAGTCATAAGAAACCTGCTCCCCACTTCAGCAAGAAAAGCAGAAGCTTCACAGAAAGCAAATCTTTCTGGAGTCACCAGCAGACATTGGTCTTGTTTTAGCTTCCCATCTGACACCAGCAAACACTCTGCCTCATGCTACAGCTTTTTAGAGAAACACAGAATCACTTCAACCTTTTAAGAAGCAGGATTTAAGAATTACCATCTCCTGTGCCTTTACCCTTGTGATATTTGGCATTCTCCTTTAAACAGCTGTTACTGAGGCTATGGAATTCTTCTAGGACTAAACTCTTGGAAATCACATGGCTGTGCAGAAAATCCCCAAAACAGAGAAAAAAACAAACAGGCTCCAAACCCAGAATACAATTCAATCTCACCCAAAAAGTTTCATGGCAAACTTGAAAGGCCTGTTCATTATTGTGGCAAATAACATCTCTAAGGTGTGAGTTCCCATCAGACACAACCATTCCCCCTTTTACTTATTTTTTGTAAAGACAATAATGATGATTCCTCGTACAAAAGGCTTGCTCAGACCTAAGACAACAAGGCCACATGTTAACACAGAGACAAATAAAAGGAGAACACAAGAAAACGCCACATCACTTCTGTCGCTCTGAGAGGCATCCTGAAAGGATGAGAGGAAATCAAATTGTGCCAGGGGAGGTTTACACTGGATATTGGGAAAAATTTCTTCCCCTCCAGGGTTGTCCATTGCTGGCCCAGGCTGCCCAGGGCAGGGGTGGAGTCCCCGTGATCCCTGGAGGGGTTTCCAAGCCGTGCAGATGTGGTGCTGAGGGACATGGGTGAGTGGTTCCCTGGCAGTGCTGGGTTCATTGCTGGCCTTAAAGGTCTTTTCCAACCTAAGTGATTCTATCCTAACCAACTCAGCACCTTCTTTTCCATATAACAGCTGTGAAACAAGCCCCGTGTCTGTAAAACTAGAATTAAAATCCATTGCCTTTTGCTTTGCTAGCAGAACATTACTGTAGCTGTCTGGCCTGTTAAAAGACAAATTATTTGTCTGGGTTTTACCCCCACAAAAAATTAATTGCTTTATCTTTCTTATCTGATCAGCAGAGTGTCCCAGTACCTGTTTATTCCCACCTGCCTGCCCTGCCCTACTGGCTGCTGCTCCCCAAGTCACCTGCCAAAGCAGCTACTTGTGTGGCCATGGCCATGGGTAGAGAGGGAGCACAAGTCCCAGGAAAGGAAGGGGGAGGGAAAGGGAGTGTGGGGTTTGCTTTAGTTTCTCCTCCCTGCAGAAAGCAATAACTAATTCGCCTTATAAGACAAAATTAACAATGCTACTGCTTGGAAATACTCAAGTAAGCCTTCAGAAATGACCAAACCCTGGTTATTTTGGCAGAATTCTGACCTAATCCTCCCCTCCACTGTGCCGCGAGATGCAGACTGGTTCCAGAGCTTCCTAAAGCGCTCTGAGTCGCACCAATTTCCTCTTCAAGTCCTTCATACTAATTGATATGCTCTGAATTACATCCTCAATTTCTGTCCCAGTACAGGTATTTAAATGCCATCCATCATCATATTTTTTACTTAAAAGCCTTTACCCTCTCTCTCCCTTTTGAACACATGCACTCTCTGGCTCCGCGTAACACAGGGAAAGCTTCATTTTTTCCACACACACCGACATCAGCTGCACACACGAGGTGAGAAAGGGAATTAGGTATGCGAGTCAACTCATTCACAAATTAACTGCCTATTCAGTTGCAGGAGGGCGGTGCTTTGCCACGCTGGAAAGTGCCTCCCAAACAACAGCCAGCCAAGGGAGCATCAGTGGTTTTCCAGCAGCTTGAAAACAACTGGAATAGGTAGATGGAAAGATATCTTTGTTTCTCCAAGAGGCCATTTCAGGATCGACTTCTTCTAGTTGCTGTTTTCTCGGTTTCCAAACACAAGGCAGACATCAGCATCAGCACCAACGTTATGATATTAATAATAACGAAGTACCCACTGTGGGTATTGATTATTTGTGAGGAGTTCTTATGTGCCAGACAGCCCTGCAGCGCTAGGAGGGAAAGCAGAACTGGAGAGGCCATGCCCAGCTATCCAAGACACACAGGTCTGCAGGGTGGTCTCTCTGGAGCACAGGCCACCTGCGTTTCTCACGCGTTCCTGCTGAAGTCCCCTGACATGACAGAGCCTCCTCCCTATCCTTTTGCTGTCCTGATTCCAGCACCACATCCAGGGATGCAACAGGGTTAAAGAGAACAGGGACTTCTGCAAAAGGATCCACTCTTGTGAACCTGAGGACTCTGCAGTAAAAACAGCAATACTTGGAAGCAGTGTCCAAAGCTGAGCTCGAGCTCTCTGTTCCTTCTTCCATTTATCCCTTCTAACACAGGAAAAGAAAGTAGTAAAATCTCGATCTCAGCTGTACAGTACCAACACTCTGCAACTGCCCTGTGCTCACACTAACGTGAACAGACTTCAGCCCAGCTATTTTCCTTGGAAACTTCCCCTTACTCAACTTTGATCAAGATATTAATATCATTTCCTTTCTGAAACTTTTCAACCCAAAATAAACATTCCTCCTTCACAATCAAACATTTTTATACAAACCCACTACTACCATATCACAGCACATTTGAAAAATAAACGGTTGCAGCCTATCAAGTAAAGCATTTTGCTTAAATTACACTTCTTTCAGAAAAATCACAGAGCGCGGTTTTTGCCTTCTCGCCATGGCAGGGGCTGGACTGGAGTGCACAGCAGCTGCTGCTGCCGCCCACAGACGCGTCCTGCAAGCTGCTGAGACCCAGTCTTCTGCTCCATATTAAACACAGAGCCCCATTAGTTTGTTCAGAAGCAGAGATAACAACGCTCAGACTTATCAGCTGAGGGATCCCAGTGAAGGAACTGGTGCACTCGGGGACGGTGCAGGTGATCCACGGGCTGAGCAGAGCGCTCGCTCGGCTCTCCCGACAGTCGCTGTCGTTACTTGACAGGGGCCTTAACTGTGACTCCTAACTGTAAGGGGAAATAATACATCATCAGTGTGCAACCAAAAAAGCCTTCCCCAGGCATTTCAGATTTGTTTAAGAAACATCCCTGGCCACTTTAGGAAACATCAAAAAGCCCATTAAATGTTAGAGCTGAGCAGAAGAGTAAAAATATCTGGAGCTTAAGAGTGTTTTTGTGCTTCAAGACCAACCTCCATCCACAGGTTACATCATAAGCCCTTAAAGAGCTGAATAGATCAGTTAATTGCATTTACTTGTCATGTCCACTTGAGACGCCCATATGTTGAGGCTATGAGCACGGTAACTGTTGTAAGAACAGGGAATACTCACAGGGTCAAACTGATGTAAAAAGCAAACAACAAAGAATAAGGTTTAATTTCTCAGGGCTCCTAAAAAAAACCCAAATGACAACAAACAAAACCAAACAAAAAAACACCAAGATGAAACCAAACTGAAATTATGAAAACCAGATGAAAGTGCAACTCAGATCCATCCCTCCTTTCATCTCAGCATTTCAAGTTTTCAGACTTTATAATAAATGATACGTTCTTTCAGTTTATGACATAACAATTAAACATATGGCCTAAAATGAGAGACTGGGTGCTAGCTGAAACTCAAAGCACAGAGATAGTGATTTCAAAGCAGCCAAAGGAACAGGAATTAAAGAGCAAAGCACATTATTTGGGAGATTCTTGGATCCTGCACAGCAAACACCTCAGATGTTTTCCTGCTGTGGCTCTTGATCTCACATTTGGAAGTGTCCTAGAAAAGGACAGCCTGGTTCTCCAGCACATCCTTCTGCTGGATGGTTACACAGCTGCCAAAGAACACAGACATCTCTCTACAGCCAAGATGCAATCCAAGAGGGTACCTTCTGCACCCCAGCACCCTGCTCATCGCAGGGTTTCTACTGCAGCACCCCAAGAGTTTCTCAGCCCTCCCTGAGAGGGAAGCATCCCCACCTAGATGAAATGGAAAAAGACCATGCCGAGGAGTTGAAAACATTTAAAATTCCAGCTCAGAAAGAGAGAGCTGACAGTGGCCAACATTTCTAAGGGCAAAATTACAGCATGCAGGAATTACAGATCTGCAGACAAACCAGCAATCTGTGAGGAATTCAAGTCACCAGAAGCGACAAATTAGGACCACAATGCTAACAAAATTAGACACAGTCTCCTTTTAACCTCATCTCTATTTTTAAGGGGTTTTAAAAAAAAAATAAAAAAATAAAAAAAATGTATTTGTTTTGTTGTTAAAGTTTCCATGAAATTGGGCTGAAGGCAACTGTTTAGGAACAAAGTTTCCCCATAATTTACTCTCCTGACCTTCAGAAGTGTGAAATTATGCCCATGCCTGTACAAAGAAGTTTCTCTCAGCCCTCTATGAGAGTGACAGTCACCCAGCAAAGATAAAACTCAGGAGCAACATTAAAAATTTCCATATTCCTTGCAAATGTGCCACTTGACAGGATGCTGTCAGCTGTAGGATTCTATTTTATTTTGAGGTTCCCTCACATTCTTCAGTCTCTTCTCCAGTTGGGGACACTGCTGGAGTCAAAAGACAGCTCTTTTCCAATGTGACTCTTGCTCATCTGCATGTCAATGGACTGAACTATGGAAAAACAAAACAAGAACCAGGGCAATTTCCATCCCACTCCACTCGGTAACAATAAAAATCACACACCAGCATCTTTCAAACCACGCCTGTGCATGTGGATAATTACT
This sequence comes from Megaceryle maxima, assembly GCA_024605025.1. Taxonomy (NCBI): domain Eukaryota; kingdom Metazoa; phylum Chordata; class Aves; order Coraciiformes; family Cerylidae; genus Megaceryle; species Megaceryle maxima. Next base: position 155,776 of record JANHGN010024255.1, read on the forward strand.
CTAACAGTCCATCCAAGCCCCTGTCTCCAAAGGAGAAACCAAAACCTGAAGGAGGAGGAGGAAACAGCTCATCTGTTGAACACAATGTTCGGAAATATGAGGTGAACATTCCTCATCCAAGCAAGATGAACGTTTCCCCCCCCAAGCACAAAGAAAGGGTACAGATTTCATATATTTTCCATTGTTTGAGCTTGCTTGCACACAAGTCACTACATTTAGCAATCAGCACTGGCAGATAGTTAGCAGCTAACAAGATTAATGTTTTTAACAGCGCAAAAGCAGAAGCAACAAGGCAGGCTGCACCCTGCTTGGTTTCAACAATGTTCTCCAGTGCTGACACTGAGATCCTCCCCTCCATGGGTAGAGTTGCCTCTAACGCCCAACCAGGGGGCTGCAGCAACGAACCCCAAAGGAAACCAAATGCCACAGTCTGCTGCTTGGTCTAAGCGGGGCTCTTGGAAAGCTCCACCACACAGTGTTGGCTTAGTGATCTTCAGTGATAGAGTGGGTTCAAAGTCTGAATGGAAACAAAAAATTCTGGACTGAAACAAGTGAATTCTTTGAAGTGTAAAGCATTTAAGTGAGATGGCTTCACGACACAGGGAAAGAGCCCCTAGGCAGGGATAGAGATGGTGGTTTTCACATTTCCATACTGAAAAAGCATTGGTTTGACTCCAAGGGGTTTCTCCTCCACACCTTGAATCCTGGCATCAGTTTTGGGTCCTTCACTCCCAGAAGGACACTGAGGGGCTGGAGCATGGCCAGAGAAGGGCAAAGGAGCTGGGGAAGGGGCTGGAGCACAAGAGTGGTGAGGAACGGCTGAGGGACCTGGGGTGGTTCAGCTGGAGCAGAAGAGCCTCAGGGGAGACCTTCTGGCTCTCAACAAATCCCCGACAGGAGGTTGGAGCCGGAGGGGGGTCGGGCTCTGCTCCCAAGAACAACTGACAGGACAAGAGAAAATGGCCTCAAGTTGCACCAGAGGAGGTTTAGGTTGGACCTGAGGAACAATTTCTTCCCCTTCAGGGCTCTCCAGGGCTGGCCAGGGCTGGCCCAGTCTGCCGAGGGCAGTGGGGAGTCCCCACAATCCCTGGAGGGGTTTCAGAGCTGTGGAGCTGAGGGACGTGGGTTAGTGGTGCCCTGGCAGTGCTGGGGGAATGCTTGGACTTGATGATCTTGAAGGTCTTTTCCAAGCCAAACAATTCTGTGATTCTCAGACAGTGCAAAGGGTGGTGGAAGGACCTGTGCAGAGTAGACAGACCTGCCGAGTCTCCCAGCCCGATGGCCATTCCACACATGTGCTTCTGCACCTCAACCCTACTCAGCAAAGCGCAGCTGCTGAGGCCGGAGGTCTGACAGACACATGCTGCCCTGCACAGGGCACTGCAGCAGCCCTTCTACCCCAGGGAAGGCACAATGAAAACAGCAAGAGAGGCTTTACCAACACCCTACGGTGGGTTTCCAATAGCTGTCTGCAGTGCTCCACAAGCGACTGCTCCTGTTTCAAACAGCCCAGCATCCTTGCACAGTCACCGCTTGACACCGGTCGCTGCAATTTGGGTTGCTGCCTCTCTTTATGTATTTAACAGAAATCTCCCAACACTGTCCTTTCTAGCTTTCACTACATGCTCTGAAAGCACTTTTCAGCTGGACCCTGTAAAAATATAATGCAGGGTGTTTATGGACAAAGACAAGCTTCAGAAGACTGGCAAGGAATTAAGTGTCCTTAAAACTATTAACTGAGCTAGAAGGAACAGGGACCACTTATCAGCACAGGCTGCTGGCACACGAGGTCACGGCAGTGGCCAGCAGTGGCAGGTGCAGATGCTGAAATCTGGGTGCAGATTCTAGGGGGACAGCTCTGGAACAGAGAAGCTCTTCTCCGCCAGGCCTGGTGCCACTGTTTAATTTGATTACAGACAAGCAAGAGCCCAGAGGAGGGGAGAGGAGGGAAGAAAAAGAGAGACTGAGCACCCTCTAAGCACCCATGCTGGACTTAAATGGTGCCTGCAGCTGCAGTCTCAGCAGCAGGATTCTGAACAGTGGTCCACAGCAAAATGACAGGGAGTCAGGCAGCTGACATGGCATGATCCTTTGGGAGACAAAACATTCCTTGCCTTCCCCTCAGCTAACCACATGCTGCATAGCAATTTTGACTGGAAAGACTCTATCCCAGATTTAAAGGGAAACTAATCTGGCAAGAGAAATCCAGCACAGAGCAGGGGAGCCTGGAACCGGTCCGTGAACACAGCACCATGCAGACTGACACTCGCCCCCAACACTCGCAGGTGCTGCGCTCCTGCAGTTCTCCAGCTCACCACCAACCAAGTCTTTCACTACCTGGCTTTTTAAGAGCTGCCAAGAGACTCTTTTCCAACAATACCTTATAACCTAAAAGGTACAAGGAGTGTGCTCTTGCTTCCCTCAAGCCCTGAAATCTTCTAGAAGGGCCCTGGGACTGTTTCTTTCGAAGACCAAACATTTCAGTCTCTATTGCATTCTAGGCTAAAATGGAAAAGAAACCCAAAAGAGAAAAACCTCACCAGAGTCTAGGACCAGGTCCTTCCAACTAAGCCCAAGAATATCTCCAAAGAAGAAAACTGTTTTTGTTGAGATACTTAGCTGCAATTTTTTTTCTAAACCTACCTTAAAATTGTCATGGCACTACCTACCAGAGTCTAAATTATACTTTCAAAATTATATGCATTAATATCTGAAGTGTGTAATTATAAAGAAGCAGATATATTTTAGAAACATCATACTTAAATAAACCTTTTTTTTTTTTTAAATAGAAACTTTCTGCATGACTCTAAGATCTGTATTTTAGGTCTCCTGTCTTTACAGTTCAATACTAGCAGAGGCAACTGGAGTCCACATGTTCAAATAAAAGCTGCAAACAGTGATCTATGCTATGTCAATGGCATTGATAAAAAAAAAAAAAAAGAAAAAGCAAAGCTCACTCCTGCAGAACAAAAGAAATGCCTGAAAACAGGGAGAAAACTGTGCTGCTAATAGATTTTCTTCTTAACCAGTTTTATTCACTACAGCCAAACTCACGCAAGCAAAAAGTTTTAAGTCTACTTCTTTTAATCTACAAGGAAACCAAAGCGCTGACAAGTACTGGTTTTGCCAGCCAAAAGTGTGCTTAACAAAATTTTCAAACAACTTAATTATCAGATCAGTGATTTAAATCTGTTAACGAGCAATGTCCACACCATGACTGAGCCTGCCTGGGGTTTTCTGGCAGTCTTTGCCCAGAGACCAGAGGCTGTGACTATCTAGACAAGGGGAACTCTCTCAGTGCTGGGCTCGGTCTGTAGGCACAAACCTCTCCCTACAGACAGCAACTGCAGAAGAAACCTCCCTAGCTCAGGAGGGAAGAGCTCTGTACTTCAGCTGCACAAGGCTTCAAGCGAATTAAACCAGGCATCGTCAGGTTACAAAGTCCAGTAGCTCCTACGTGGTGATGAACACGTCTCCTAATTCCCACAGAAAATGCAAAGGGTACAACAGCACTTGACTATATATTCAAATCAAGAAGGTTAAATCCCAATTCAGATTGTATTGATGTGCTTCCAGATAGAAACCACTCATGTGACTTGTATTTTTATTCAAACATTCCCTCTTCTGCTAATTTATTCTTGTTAAGTATGGTGGCTTTCAGCAATGCAAGTGATTTAAATGTACACTTGCGAGGCAAATGTAAGCTTGCAATGATGTACAGTTTGACACTTAAACCATTATATATTTTCAGATATAACTAGAAAAGCATTACTAATTTTGAGTCACTTCCAGATGACAAAAAGTAGTTTAACAAGAACAATGAAATGCAGAATAAAAGTGATTTACCTCTCTAGCTACTGTTGCAATTCCTCTCCATCCAAAACCTGATCATTTTGGTAGCTTTGTAACAACCTGAAGCACACACGCTGCACCTTGAACAGCTGCCAAAAATGTGCCTTAATATCACATACATCTTAGCACACCTTTAAGCACAAAGGTAATTTTAATCCTGCTTGGAAAAGTGGTGTAGCTCCTAAAAGTTTTACCAAAGCATGACATGAGAGACAAAGAACCTCTGAAGGGCACTATGCAGCGACTCACCAAATGTGTTTTCACTAGAAATAAGCTCCAAGAAGGGCAACTGATCTCCCAGTGCTGCATCTGTAACACCCGAGACATACCAGACCGGTTCAGAATGATGCCCTCAACCCCAGAGACTTCAGAGCACGACCCCAAAGTTATTTAAGTAGTGAAAGGTCTACCCAATTTCATGGGTGTTAAAGCACATATCAAACAGTGCCCTAGCTTCCAGAACTGCTCACACATCGAAGATTACAGAAGTGTGAGCAATACCCATTTACTGCGAGCAATATCCATTTATGCCAGGCTGGAATTTGCCAACATATACGACGTGCAAACTGTGAGCACCTAAAAATACATGTTTTATGAGGGAAATAGCAAGTGACCCTAAATTTTAGCAGTTCTACCGAGACCCTGCTATAATGAAATAGGCAAGCGAAGCGAACTCATTAATTTTATTGCTTTTTTCTGCACTTGTGTACAGCTGGAAGTACACCGCAGAGCCAGCAAGCACATAGTGTGTGCTAGGGAAGTGTTGCAAAGTGCTTGGGAGCATCCAGCACCTGCAGGCTTATAAAAAGCCGATTAAATGAACACAGAAGTAAATGAAATAAAGTTGGTTATTCCCTCAACAGCTAAGAAATGCTGTTGGGGAAAAAAAAAAAAAAAAAAAAGGCAGGGAGGAAAGGGCAGAAGATACACTGGCTGTGGGGAGTACTAGTGGGTGAGTGCCCAGGCTCTGGCCAGAATAGCACCCAGCAACCCGGCGTTCTGACCAGTGACTCAAGGTTTTTCATTAGGGATTGTGTAATTGTTTACACGGTCTGTATGCAAGCACAGATGAACAAAACCACCAGGACTGCTCTCATTTATAGAAGAATTAGTTATCTCCCTTGCCTTAATACCAGTTGGGAATAAAACACATCCGCGTGCTTTTTAGTGCCCCGAACATCACAGCTTAATCAATGCACAGGAATCTCTCAGCACATTGTTGTTATAGTCAAAAATCAATGACAAGAAACCAACACCTTAGTGTTTTCCATATCTTGTTATGGGAAAATCATCACGGAGAGATCAATGTTTGCCCTTCCAAGAGCTATTACTCAGGTACCTTGTTTGGTACTTCTGAATTATAAATTCTTCAAAAATTGCAAAGGAAAGAAAAAGTCTCATCTCCTACTGCAATTACACTGCTTTTTGTCCCCCCTCTTCTCTTCCCCATCAGAGAAGGAACACACACATCCAAGAAGGAGCTGATCAGGAACTGTCAGTTTTAATCAGAGCACTGTGGCTGTCAGTTACCGGTGGCCCCTGGGTATTTTGTTTCCTGAATATATAAAAGGTTGTTATCCTGAAAGTTAGTCAGCATTTCTGGCTGCTAGGCGGAAATAACAAGACTATTATAAGTGTTTTCACAGTAGTATAGCTGCAGTGGTATTTGAGTTCTAATATTTGAATTCTAATTGTGATCTTAACACACAAACACACGCAATGTCCACTCTTTATGAGCCACGCTGGTGCATTAGAAATCATTTTTCTTTATTGCATAGTTTGTTTCCTAACTTGTAAAGCCAGCATTTATTAATAGTGTTGCAATTCTATATTAATTCTTGTTTAGCACTGAGAGTATGCCTGGAACTGCCCAAAATTAGTCCCTAGCCCAAAGTGCTTAAGCATCCCAGACTCAATGTCCCATAACCAAGACCTCACACACCAACCTGCTCAATCACTAGAGCCTGAATAGTAGCATAACTCGGTCAGCTGATGTCACATCAAATTATTTAACTCATGCTGCTCAGGACAGCCAAACTGCAGTGGGTCTAGCTGGGATTAAGTTTACAGGCACAAATCTGTTGGAGAAAACCATGTAACAAATGAGAATCCAGTATCATAGGGGGGAAAAAAACCAAACCAAACAGTATCATATAAAGAAAAAAAAATCATTAAAAATTAAATCCTTTCATTTGCAAATGAAAAGCCTCCCTGATGAGACATACAGCAAGAGCACCAGTGGTTTGTAGACTCCCCAAACTGCACACCTGGTAGCAAAGCTGCGCTAAAGCAGCTCTGCGTGCCAGCACAAACGCAAAACATTCAAGGTCATCGCTACCACACAGGCACAAATCACAGAAGCGACGGGCTGAAAGAAGTGAATATTGCTAATCAACAACAGTGCAAGGTACCCCCCCCTTTCAGATCTGTGCTGCTTTGGTGGTGTGCTCTCCCAAAGATCACTCCTCCGAAATGAGGCTCTGCGGAGAAAGCAGATCATGGAATCCCAGGAGAGCCGTAGGAATCAAAGGGAACCTGCAGGGAGGGTTAATTCCAGCCCTGCAGGCTTCCCACAGACAGAACTCCTGACAACTCTGCCAGTTGACCCCTTCTCGTTGTTTTCTCTGTTACCAAGAACACAGGGCTCACATTCTAAGACAATAATGACATGTTCCTAATACAAATAAAGAAAATGGGAAACTACGAAACAAATAATTAACTGTGTTCTGCTATTTACATAATTATTGGCAGAAGCCTGAACGAGGAGTAAAATGGATTACTGCAGCTTTGCTTCAATGCAGCCTTAAAATAAAAAAAAAAAACATCATCACATGCCAAGGCTGAAAGGATTTTCATTCCAGCATGAGGTTCTCTCGTTCTGCCAGCCAAGCTCCAAGCTGCTACTGCAGCTATTCTCCATATAAACCCTGATCTTTTCCCTCTGCTGTTCTGTTCAGCCACTGCAGTTGCTGGTCACCAGCAGAAACACAGGAAAGGTATTAAAAAAAAAAAGCCTGTAGGAGATAATGTTGTTTACCAACAGCGTAACCCTGGTATGCTCATGTTGCTGAGGGTCTGTCAAGGCTGAGGGTTTTTTTTCCTTTATTTCTCTCCCTTCAACTAAAATTGCTCTGTGATTTCAGTTGTGGTAGAAAATCGTCAGATCTGGAGAAGGATGATTGATATTTATTCCCTCAAAAACTGAAGTACAGGATAGGTGGGAGCAGCCACATGGCTCACAGGACACGCTTCACTGCTCTCTGGAAGGATCAGCCTGACAGAAGAACTCAGTGCCTTACTCTGTCATTATGAGAGATACCATGGTGGTTCCCAGCCATGCCTTGCGTGGAGGCTTTCATGAAACACTCAGCGTCATGAAGGGTGGGAAGGGACCACCAGAGGGTCCTAAAAAGCTCATTCAAGACCCTTCCCAAAGAAACCTTCAGCCACTCCCGACTGGCAACAGGTCCAAAGGAATGGCCTCAAAAGTGAAGGATTCTGCATCCCTTCAGTCATCCAGGATCCTTTACATTCTCACTTTCCTGATTATTTATACTGCTGTAAAACCAGAAGCACAGAAATTAGAGTTCCCTCCCTTTCGCTTCCCTTCCCTGCAACCCTGCAGAAATAGCTGGGTTACATAAGGCAGAAACACCCACAAAATAACAATGAAAACAGAGGTGTCAAAAAGAGGAAAAATGTGTATGAGATACCTACTGAACATACCAATTCTAAAGTACTTGTCCAGTCTATGAATAGCGTGGGGAACTATTTTAATAGTTGCCAACTCAAGGGAGGTTCTAGTAGCCAAGATCTCAGAAATAAGGGCTTGGTTTAGGGAGGTCTGTTCTTCAGTTTTTCTTTGAGGTTTTATTTATTTTTATTTTGCCTGGACCTGTCTCAGATTTGCTTCTTGACTTTCAGAGCAAGAATTTCAGATCAGTTCAGACCAAAAATGTGATTTTCAAGAGAGGTCCATGCCAAGTTCTGCCATCAACCTTCTTTGGACACCACCAGAAGTTGTTCAGCTCCCTTATACCTCTCTGGGCTCTGAGCCCAAGCCCATCTTGCTCAGCCCCCACTGACTTCTATGACCCCTTAGGCACTTCACAGGTCCTCATTTTGAACACGCACTAGTTTTTGCCCTTTCTCAGGCGGCCCCACCCTCCCCCCGGGGCGGCGCGCACTTGCACGCCCAAGACCCGTCTCGCGAGTGAAGAATGAGAGCAGAATGGA